>BQNB010100896.1:3157-24599 GCA_026074375.1 Tanacetum coccineum | reverse complement strand
TTTTTGGTATTTCACGATTTAATTAGTTGTTGACAAATATATGTGATGAAATCCGATGAACTTGCGTCGATTAGTTAGATTGTGATTTGGGTGGGATGATTGAACGATATGAATATCGTGTATAGGATATATTAGATATGTCGTGGGTGAATTTTTGGTCGAAAAATAGTTTTTGGCTCGTTTTGTAAATGTCAAATTCGAGCAGAGTCTTTGGCACAGAAAACGATGTTTGAGATATTGTAAAATCTAATTTTGGGTTAGAAAATGTGGTAGAGGGTATTTTTACGAATGTTTTGGTAATTCGAACGTCCCGTAATTCCTAATAACGAAGAAGTTACGATGAAAACAAGATTTGAAAACTAAGAAAATTCAAAACAGCTATAACGGTTTTGTTTAGTTGCTGGCAGATTCAAAAACGTCCGATTTGAGCACTTTCAAGTCCATTTCAGCCTTCCAGCGAAGCACAAAAGTTGTTTGGAATGTCGTTTTACTTTTTCGCGAGGTTTGTTAGTTTTAAAATCGCGTAATAACGGGTCAAAACTCAAATTCAATTTTCTGCGTAATGTTAAAAATGTAATAAGTTCCTGCAGAAACTTGCTGGGGCATTTTGTTCATTTTCCTTTTAGTTTTGAGGTCTCGGCCAAAACTAAAAAGTTGTCCGGAACGTCGTTTTGCATAAAATATCTTTAGAGTCCGAAACGTCGTTTTGAATCTGCCACGCGCATGGACGACGGTCGGCGACCTTTTGTATAGTTTTTGGGCTTTTTCAGGTGACTTCAACGCGGTTTGGGCCTCCACCTCCGGCGAGTGAGGTATCCTTTCACCTAGCCGATCTTGATCTAAGTATACCCGCCGCGACAGCCACCGCAGGCCGCCGGTAAAGCCGCTGCAGACCACCACCGGAAATTTTTTCGGCAGCTAACTGTTTAAACTATTATTTTTTCTTCCTAGTTTATTGCTTCCATTGTTTTTTTGTTGTTTTTCTTTCGTTCATAGCTGGTTTCTTTTTTTGTCTGTGATTGAGTGTTCGGTTTAATTCTTCTTGTTGCTCTTTTGTGGTGTTGTGTCTCTCGCTTTGCTCGTGTAAGGGTAAGATAGAGTCTTCACTTAGGGATGGTAACTTGAGGTCATGTATTCCCGGACGGGGAGGGTTAGGCGGGGCTAGTAAGACTAGGAGAGTAAATAGGGTAGAGACTTTTCAAAGGATTAGGGTGGGTAGTTGGCATGTAGGTTCACTTACAGGAAAGCTCTTAGAGCTGGCTGATGCCTTGGAGAGACATAAAGTGGACATAGCGTGTTTTTAGGAGACTAAATGGAAGGGTTTTAGTAATCGGGAGGGAAATGGATACAAACTTTGGTACTCGGGCTCCCCGACCGCTAAAAATGGAGTTGGAATCATTTTGAAAGTGTGTCTCAAGGACAAAGTTGTTCAAGTAAACCGGTGTAGTGATAGGATCATATCATTAACACTAGTGATTGATGGAGAGACTGTTAATGTGATCAGCGCGTACGCACCACAAGTGGGTCTGAGTAAGGTAGAAAAGAAGACCTTTTGGGATTCTCTAGACAAGGTCGTGAGAGAGTTCCCGACGGACCAACGTCTGATTGTAGGGGGTGACTTGAATGGACATATAGGGGCAACGACAGAGGGATACGCGGGTCTTCATGGAGGCTTCGGGTATGGTGTGAGAAATGAAGAAGGTCGTGCGATATTGGACTTTGCCATTGCACATGACTTGGTTGTAGTAAAATCACACTTCAAGAAGAGAGATCATCACCTGGTTACCTTTCAGAGCGGGGGCGCCGCACCCAAATTGATTATTTATTAGTGCGGAGAGGAGACCTCAAGGCATGTAAAGACTGTAGAGTTTTTCCAAGAGAAGCATGCTCTTCCCAACACAGCTTGCTGGCACTGAACTTTATGTTTAAGAGTGTTCAACGCAGGAGGGAAGGGAGTGCCTTGCCAAGAATCTTGTGGAAGAACCTCATTGGAGACGCAACATAGGCGTTCAAATCTAGAGTTACAGAGGGTGTTTCTACTCGGGTAGAGGCCTTAGCTGCATGCGACACCGATTCTATGTGGAACACTCTTGCAAGTATCATCAAAGATGCGGCGAAGGATAACTTAGGGGTGGCTATGGGGACATCAAAGACCCATACGGCCCAAAGGGAGTCTTGGTGGCTTTGTGAAGAGGTGCAATCGATAGTCGCGGTGACACAAGCCAAGTTTAGAGAGCTACTCTTGTGTCAGGAGGGAAACGAAGAGGAGCGGCTTAGGGCACATAAGAGGTATAAAGAAGCTAAAAGACAAGCAAAAAAGTCATAGCTCAGGCGAAAGAAAAGGCGTATGAAGATCTATACAAGAAACTGGACTCTAATGAGGGAGCAAACGATATCTTCAGGATTGCAAAAGCCAAAGAGAGAAGAAAAAGAGATACATGGGACATATGTTTCATAAAAGACGAAGAAGGCCGAACCATTACGGATGAAGAGGAGATTAGGAAAAGATGGGGAGAATACTTCTCTTCTCTTTTTAACGCGAGGGCACGGGAGGGACAGGAAGAGGGTGTGGGCCCTAGTAGACAGCCACATCCTGAATGCTACTTCTCGAGGATCAGCCAGGCGGAAGTAAAGACTGCCTTACAGAAGATGGGGAGAAATAAGGTCGTAGGACCGAACCAAATACCCATAGAAGCTTGGAGATGCCTAGGAGACGAGGGTACTTTCTGGCTAACTAGCCTTTTCAACAAGATCTTCACTGGCGCAAAGATGCCTGAAGAGTGGAGACTTAGTAAAGTCATTCCAATCTTCAAAAACAAAGGCGATGCGCAAGTTTGCAGCAATTATAGGGGTATCAAGCTTCTCGGTCACACCATGAAGCTTTGGGAAAGAGTGATCGAGAGAAGGCTGCAAAGAGAGACTTTGGTGTCTAAGAACCAGTTCGGTTTTATGCCCGGACGATCTTCAGTCGAGGCAATACACCTTATTAGAAGCCTAATGGAGAAGTACAGGAAGAGACAAAGAGACTTGCATATGGCTTTCCTAGATCTGGAAAAGGCATATGATAGCGTTCCACGGGAGTTGATTTGGAAGACCCTAGTCGACAAAGGAGCATCAAGGAGATACATTAAGGTTATTAGGGATATGTATGATGGTGCGAAAACACGTGTATGAACCTCAGTCGGAAACATGGAGTTTTCCCCCGTGGATATAGGGATTCACCAAGGATTGGCAATTAGCCCATACCTATTTGCTTTAATCCTTGATGAGCTATCGAGGGGGATTCAGGAGGACATCCCATGGTGCTTTATTTTCGCGGATGATACTGTACTAGTCTCTGATTCGGCAGAAGGTTTAAACATCAGACTTGAAAACTAGAGAGAAGTTCTAGAAGATAACGACTTAAGGGTTAGCCGAGAGAAGACCGAATACCTAAGATGTGACTTCGGTAATGGGGAGATCGCCCAGAACGAAGATGTGGATATTTGTATTGGGGACAAGATTCTACAACCTAAGGAGTCTTTTCGGTATCTTGGATCGATGCTACACAAATTCGGGAGGATTGACGAAGACGTATCCAGCCGAATTAAAGCAGCCTGGATGAAGTGGAGGGCTGCCACAGGAGTCCTTTGTGTATGGGTCAGAGTGTTGGCCTATTACGAAAGCCCTTGCTAACAGGGTAGAGGTAGCAGAACTAAGAATGCTAAGGTTGACTTGTGGTAAGACATTGCGAGACATGATCCCAAATCGGGTTTATAGAGTGCAACTTGAAGTCGAGACGATCATCAACAAGATGAGAGAAGGACGGTTGAGGTGGTTCGGACATGTGAGGAGAAGATCACAGTCAACACCAGTTAGGAGAGTCAAAGATCTGGTAGTAGACGGCCTGAGGAGAAGGGGTAAACCAAAACTTAGGTGGGAGGACAGAGTGAAGCAGGACATGAAGGAGCTTCTCTTGTCCGAGGACATGACCTCTGATAGGATCACGTAGAGGGCTAGAATTAGGTTAGATGGTTAGGGGGTCGACTTGTGGTCGGCCTTTCTTGTTGCCATGTTGCATGGCTGTGTTGTGGTCTTCTGTTTCGTTTTGCTTCCTCTGCTTCCCTTTCTTAGTTGCTTTCTTTATGTTTGTCGGCCTTCTTGCGTGTGCATTGCTTGCCTTGTGCTTTTTACTTCTTCTCTTGTTTGGCCTTTTTGCGTTTTTAGTTTGATAGGGTAGAGAGGTGGGCTAGAACTAGATTAGGAGGCTAGATGGAGGATGTAGAGGGTTTGTTTTGGTTTGTTTTGCTTTCTGTTTGCCTTGCTTGCTATGGTCTTATTGTGTTCCCTGCTTCTTGCTTATTTCGGTGCTTGTGTGCCTCCGTGGTTTGCCGTTTGGTGATGCTTTTTTTGATTATTAATTTTCCTGGTGCCTCTATGTGCTTTTGACCTTTGGCTATATGTATGCCCGCTTCTTTTTGTCGGATGTTTTGTTTCTCGTGCTTGCCTGCTCGTTTCTTGCTTTGCGCCCCCGTTTTCATATGCTTGCTCTGTGCTTTTATGCTTTACGTTGTTGCTTTTGTCTCTTTGGTGTTCCTTGCTCCTCTTGGCTTTTGCTTGTTTCGGTGCTTGTGTGTTTTCATGATTTGTTTGTTTGGCCTGCTTGTATGCCTTTCTTTTGGTATGCTTGCTCTTTCTAACAGTGCCTCATCCCATGTTGTTAGCTTGCTTTGTGTCTTTGTGCTCTGCGATGTTTCCTGCCTTATTTTCCATTCTTCTTTCTTTCGAATAAAATTATATTTATTTTAATTCAAAAAAAATCAAAATAAAAAAACAAATTTTGGCGCTCTCTCTCTCTTTCTCTCAGCCGGAGGTCTACTCGAAAGTAGTCTCCTTACCCGTCAAGGGTAGGGGTATGATCTGTCTACATATCACCTCCCCATACCCTGCCTTGGCGGGATTAGGTATCGTTGTTGTTGTTGTTGATATAAGGTCTAACGTTGACTTTTGAAAATCAACAGGTTGGTGTGTGACTTGTTGAATGTTTATAAAAATAATAAACGCTATTATTATTACAAGAATAACATTTTTGACTTAACTATTTTTACGAACGAAGACGATTCTAAAAATAGTAACTTTTGTAATAATCGGGATATAACACCGATACGAGTAAATGACAACCAATTTGATTGTCGAATGCGCGAGAAAATAAATAAATATTCTTATAAATATAATTAGATGACGGGGCTTACTAAAAATGGTAACTTTTCTAAAATAGCAACTTTCTAAAAATAGAAAGTATCCGAAAATAGAAAGTTTTCGATAAAGTATCGAATGTGTAATAGAAAGAATGATCGTAACTCAATTATCTGGGGTTTAGGATCTAGGACGCGCAAGTGGATTTCTCATCACATGTGTATGTATATGCTATTTTAATAGTTGCGATGTACGCACTATTCGATCGTACTTTACTGCATAGTAATCGGGCGACATAAATTATAGGTCGCACTTGAGTTCGTTGTTGAGATGTCTTTGGATGGTTTTGGTTATTTTGATCTTCGGCTTAGATCAAGGTGAGTTCATAACCTCGCTTTTGAACTGTTTTAAATGTTTTAAAACCCGCGAGGGGGATACATGCTTGTTTTGAAAAGACCACAAGTCGACCCGCCCCAAAACCATCTAAACCAAATTCTAGGCCCTCTCACAGATACCTATCAGAAGGTCATGTCGCTCGGACAAGAGAAAGCTCCTTCATGTCCTGCTTTACTAACTCTGTCCTCCACCCCACCTAAGTTTTTTGGTTTACAACCCCCTTCTCCTCAGGCCGTCTACCTACCGGAACTTGTGACTCTCCAACTGTGTTAACTGGAATCTTTCCTTCCTCCTACAAGTCCGAACCAACCTCAAAACCGTCTTGTCCCTCCTCGAACTTGTAGATGATCGTCATCGACACTATACATAGTTGCACTACGTCTAATAAACCCGATATTTGGATCATGGTCTCGCAATAGTCTACTCACAAGTACAACCTTAAGCAATCTTAGTTCTCTGCTCAACCTTCTTTAACCCTGTTAGCAAGGGCTTTCTGTAATAGGGCCAACACTACACTGACAACCCTCTACACAAAGGGGACTCCTGTGGCAAAGCCCCACACTTTCATCCAGGCTGCTTTAAATTTTCGCAGGATTTTTACACGTCATCGGTCAATCCTCTCCCACCGAATTTGAGTACATCGATCCAAGAGTAACCGAACAGACCTCGCTTAGGTTGGTAGAATCCCTTGTCCCAATACAATATCCCACCAACTTCGTTCTGGGCCGATCCTCCTCCCCATTAGTAAAACCTGAAGTCACATCTTAGGTATTTCGGTCTTCTCTTCTCTTCTCACGATCCTCTCCCCTCTCCCCCCTCAGCTCCCTCGCTAAGAACCCTTAAGTCGTAAATCCTTCTAGAACTTCTCCTCTAGTTTTTCAAGTCTGAATTTGTAAAAAACCAACAGCCAATTCATGAGACTAGTAAAGTATCCATTCTGCGAAAAAATAAAGCACCAGTGGATGTCCTCCTGAATCCCCCTACGATAGCTCAATCAAGATTAAAGCAAGATAGGTATGCTAATTGCCAAACGCTAGGTGATCCCAATCCACGGGTGAAACGTCATGTTGTCCCCGCCTCCCCCACCGGAACTGATGTTACATACACGGTGTTTTCTTCCCGCATGCACCATCATACAATTCCCTAATAACCTTAATGTATCATCCTTTGATGCTCCCATTTGATCGCCAAGGGGACTTCCAAAATCAACTCCCTGGAACTCTATCCACAAAAGCCTTTTCCTTTTCGTCATTCGTCTCCAGATCTAGCTAAAGCCATAAACCAAGTCTCTTTGTCTCTTCCTGTACTTCCTCCATTCGGCTTCTAAAAAGGTGTTAATTGCCTCGACTGAAGAGTCGTCCGTGGCCAAAACCGAACTGGTTCCTGTAACCACACCAAAGGTCTCTCGATGGCAAGGCCATTCCCTCTACGATCACTCATACCACAAAGCTTCATGGTGTGACCGAGAAGCTTGATACCCCTATAATTGCTGCAAACTTGCGCATCGCCTTTGTTTTTGAAGATTGGAATGACTTTACTAAGTCTCCACTCTTTAGGCATCTATTTATGGCTGCCAGTTACGAATCTTGTAGAAAAGGGCTAGTTAGCCAGAAAGTACCGCCCTCGACTCCTCCTAGGCATCTCCAATAGCTTCAATGGGTATTGGTTCGGTGTCCTACGACCCATTTTTCTCCCCCCCCATCTTCTGTAAAGGGGCACTCTTTACTTCCTTAACTTTTCCCCTCCCCTGCCGTGATCCTCGAGAAGTAAGCATTCAGATGTGGCATCTACTAGGGCCCACAACCCCTTCTTCCCTCCCCTCCTGTCCCTCCCGTGCCCTCCTGACGGCGTAAAAAATTAGAAGGAGAAGTATTCTCCCCCCATCATTCCTAATCCTCCTCTTTCATCCGTAAAGTACTGGCCTTCCTTCCTTCATTTATGAAACATATGTCCCATTTACTTCTCTTATTTTTCTTTTTCCGTTCTCTCTTTGGCTTTTTTGCAATCCTGAAGATAATCGGTTTGCTCCCTCCATTAGAGGTCCAGTTTCCTTGTATAGATACTTCATACGCGCCTTTTTTTCTTTTTTTCTTTCTTATCGCCTTAGGGCTATGGACTTTTTTTTTTGCTTGCTTTTTAGCTTCATTATACCTCTTATTAGTGCCCTAAAGCAAGAGAAGGGCCGCTCCTCTTTCTTTCCGTTTCCTCGCCCTCCTGACCACAAATAGTAGCTCTCTAAACTAGGCTTGTGTCACCGCGAACTATCGATATATGCACCCTCTCACAAAGCCACCAATACTCCCTATATGTGCCGAATGGGTCTTATGGGGATGTCCCCATAGCCACCCCTAATAATCCTTTTACCGTCCGCCGCATCTTTGATGATACTTGCAAGGAGTGTGTCCAGAACATAGAATCGGTGTCGCATGCATCTAAAAGAGAAGGCCGTCTACACGCCGCGAGTAGGAAAACACAAAACGCCTCTGTAACTCTAGATATTGAACGCCTAATGTTGCGACTCCAAAGAGGATCTTTCCACAAATTCCCTTTTTTCTCCTTAGTCCCCCTCCGGGCAAGGCAACCCCTCCCTCCTGCCGGTGAACACTCCTTAAACAATAAAAAAGTTTTTTTTTATTGCCAAAGCAAGCTGTGTGGAAGAGCATTCCTTTCCCTCCTTGAAAACCTCTATCTACAGTCCCTTTACAATTCCTTGAGGTCCCTCCTTCTCCGCACCACTAAAAAATCAATTTGTGTGCGGCGGCCCCCCGCTCTGAAATGTAACCAGGAGGAAGATCCCTCTTCATTAGAAGTGGAATATTAACTACAACCAAGTCATGGTGCAATGGCAAAGTCCAATATCGCAACGAACCTTCTCATTCTCCCTCACACCATAACCACCCGAACCTCCAATAGACAGACGCCCGTATTCCCTCAGTCGTATTTGCCCCTATAATGTCAATTTCAAGTGCACCCCCTACAAAATACATACGTATGTGATTTTCCGTCGGGAACCACTCCACCACGACCATTTCCCTATAGGAATCCCCAAAAGGTTCTTTTCCATTTCTACCGTTACACTCAGACCCACTGTGGTGCGTACACGCTAGATCACAATAACAGACACTCCGATCAATCACTAGTGTATAATGATATGATACTATCACTACAACACCAATACGAAAACCGTATTACTATGAACAACTATTGTCCTTGAACACACTATTCAAAAAAGATGCCACTTCCATTTTGTTAGAGACGGTCCGTGGAGCCCGAGCAAACCAAAGTTAGTATTACCCAAATTTATCCCCATTTTTCCCCCCATTCCCCTTCCATTTTTTATTTTTTTTTTTTAATTTTCCCTCTCATCCAGTTTTTTTTTTTTTTTTTCATTTCCATTTTAATCTTCCATTTTGTTTTTTTATTTTATAGTTTATTTATATTTACCCAATTTATTTTCACAATTTTAATTATTTTTTTTATTTTTTCCAACCAGCCATTTTTCACATTTTTTTTCCGTCCCCTCCAATTTATTTTTTTATTTTTAATTTCCTCCATTTTTAAACATTTATTTTTTTATATTTTATTTTATTTAATTTTTTATTAATTTATTTATTATTTCTCCATTTCATCCATAAATTTGTTTTTACCAATTTTTTTTAATTTATTAAAAAATAAAAAAAAAATTATATAAATTAAAAAAACAAAAAGTAATCAAAAAAAGACCAAAAAAAATCCAACAAAATACCCCCCCAAAAAACAAAAAAAAAAAACACCTCCCACCCAAAAAAAAAACACAAGAATCAAAACCCCAAAAACCCAAAAAAAAATCAACCCTCCCGAAAAAAAAAAAAACAAAATAAAAAAAAAAAAAAACAAAACCAAAAAAGAAAAAAAAATCCCAATAAAAAAAAAAAAAAAAAAAAAAAAAAAAAAAAAAAAAAAAACAAAAACAATAATAAAACCCCAAAACAAAAATAAAAAAACAACACCAAATAAAAAAAAAAAAAAATAAACCCAAAAAAAAAAAAAAAAACCAAAAAATTAAAAAAAGAAAAAAAACCCAAAAAAAAAATAACCCCACCCACAAACCCCCAACCACCCCTACCACCCCAAAAAAAAAAACCAAAACAAAAACCCCACCCAAAGAAAAAAAACCCCCAAAACAAAAACCCCCCATAAACACCAAAAAAAAAAAAAACAAAACAAAAAAAAAAAAAAAAAACAAAAAAAAAAACAAAAAAAAAACAAAAACAAAAAAAAAAAACCCAAAAAAACAAACCCCATAAAACAAAAAAGAAAAAAAAAAAAATAAAAAAAACTAAAAACAATCCCCCCCAAAAACCCCACCCAAAAAACGCCAACACCCAAAAACAAAAAAAAAAAAAACCCAAAAAAACCCAAAAAACCCCCAAAAAAAAAAAAGCAAACCAACAACAAAAAAAAAATTTCCCACAAAACAAAAAAACAAAAAAACAACAAAGATAAAAAAAAAAAAAAACAAAATCAAACAAACGCACCCCAACATCAAACCCAAACAAAAAAAAAAAAATAAAAAAAAAATCATAAAAAAAATGCAAACCCAAAAAAACAAAAAAAAAAAAAAAAAAATAACCCCAAAAAAAAAAACCAACCAAGCCGGCGCTACCCACCAAAAAAAAAAAAAAAAAAAAAAAAAAAACAAACAAACAAAAAAAAAAAAAAAACAACACAATCAAACAAAAAAACTATCAAAAAAAAAAAAGAAAAAAAAAAAAAAAAAAAAACAAAAAAACCCCAATAACAAAAAAAAAAAACGCAAAAAAAAAACCAAAAAAAAAAAAAAAAAAAAACAAAAAACAAACAGAAAAAAAAAAAAAAAAAAACAAAAACAAACCAACAGCCCCAAATAAAAAAAAAAACACACTCCAAAACAACCAGAAAAAAAAAAAAAACAAAATAAAAAAACCAAACCCCAAAAAAACAAAAAAACAAACCCATCCAAAAACCCCCAAAAAAAAAAAAAACCACCCACCCCCCCCCCCAGACCCCCCCACCCAAAAAAAAAAACAACAAAAAAAAAAAAACAAAAAAAAAAAAAACCCAAACCAAAAAAAAAACAAAAAACCCAAAAAAAAACCAAAAAAAAAAAAAAAAAAAAAAAAAAAAAAACCCCACCCACCCATAAAACCCCCCCCATGCCTAACCACCCAAAAAAAAAAAAATAAAACCCCAAAAAATAAAAAAACAAAAAAAAAAACCCCCCTCCCCAAAAATCCAAAAAAAAAAACCAATAAAACAAAAAAAAGACCCAACCCCACACCAAAAAAAAAAACAAAACCAAAACAAACGAATAACAAAAAAACAAAACAACCCCCACCCCCCAAAAAACCCCAAAAAACAAAGAAACCGACCCCAAAAAAAACATAAAAAAAAAATAAAAAAAAAAAAAAAAAAAAAAGAACCTCCCACCAAAAAACAAAAAACCCCCCCCCCCCAAAACCCCAAATAAAAACCAACCAAAAAACCAACAAAAAAAAGCAAAAAAAAGGTACAAAAAAAAAACAAAAAACAAAAAAACAAAAACCCCCCCTAAAAATCACCAACAAAAAAAAAAACCCCCAAACCCACCCCCCCTAAAAAAAAAAACAAAAAAGAAAAAGAAAAAAAAAAATCCTAAAAAAAAAAAAACTAAAACCCCCAAAAAAAAACCCACCGCCCCAAACCCCAAACACCCCCACCCACAAAAAAAAAAATCAAAACATACAAAAACCAAAAACCCCAAACAAAACAAAACGAAAAAAAAAAAAAACAAACCCCTCAACCCAAAATCCCCCCTCCCAAAAAATACCCCAAAAATAAAAAAAAATAGACTAAAAAACCCCAAACAAAAAAAACGAAAATACCCCCCAAAAACCCAAAGTAAACCCCAAAAAAAAAAAAAAGAACAAAAAAACCCAACCCAAAAAAAAAAACCCACCCAAAATAAAGAAAAACAACAAAAAAAAACACCCAAAAAACAAAAACAACCTCAAAAACAAAAAACACAAAAAAAAAAAAAAGAATACCCAAAAAAACACAAAAAAAAAAAAGAAAAAAATAAAAATAACAACCCCCCCCACCCCCCAAAACCCAAAACCCAAAAAAAAAATAAAAAAACCCCCCCCACCCAAAAAAAACCCACCCCCACCAAAAAAAAAAATAAATACCAAAAAAAAAAGAAATAATATAAATAACCCCATCCCCCAAAAAAAAAAAAGCCACTATCAAAAAAAAAAATAAACAAACAAAAAACACACCCAAAAAAAAAACAACCCCGCCAAAAAACTCCAAAAAAAAAACAAAAAAAAAAAAAAATATCAATAGAAAAAAAAATCACCCAACAAACTAATCAAAAAAAACCCAACTCTCAAAACCCATACCAACAACAAACAAAAACCACCACCCCCATAAACCCCCCCCAAAAAAAAAAACAACAAAAAAAATAATAATAAAATAAAAAAAAAAAAAAAAAACAAATATAAAAAAAAAAAACACCCAACCAGAAAAAAATAAAATAAGAAACCCCCAAAAAAACAAACAAACCCCCAAAAAACCATCAAAAAAAACATCCACCCCTCAACCCCAAAACTACCACCTGCAAAAAAAAAACACCCCCCACCTCCCCCCCCCAAATAATACCCACCCACCCCAAATGTCCAAATAAAATAATTCAAACCCGCTCCAAAAATAGCCTCCAAAAATTTTATCCAAACAATATATATATAAATATTCCACCCCAACCCATCCCCATATAAAACATTACCAATACCCAATTAATTTTATAAATATAAAATAAAAAATCCATATTTATTTGTTCCCCGCACCTCCCCCCCCTACCTTCCAATCGCACCCAATAAAGATATTTTTTAATATTAATTTCCATCCCCGGACGCCCCCCATTATCACCCCCCAAATATATTTTAATTTTTTATAAATTTATATTTGTATCCATTAAATTATTTTCATTTTACCATTTAAAATATCTACATAAAACCCATTAATTACATACTAATTATCCCCAATAAGCCCGATTATATTTTTGTTTTATCCCCCCCCCCTCCCATATTTTTTTTATTTTCCCATTTCTCCGAAAACCATCAATTAATATATTTATTTAATCAATTATTAGTCCTCCATTTATTATATATACAAATAATATTTTATTTGTGCCATTAAACTCAAACACAAAAAATAAAAAAAAAAAAAAAAAACCTCCCCATAAAAAAATAAAAACCCGGCCCGCCCCAAAAACATATAAGAAACAAAACCGCTCCACCAAAATAAACCACGCACCCCCAAAACCCAATATTAACCCCAATTCCACCAAATTTAATTTATTAATGTTAAATATTTTTTTCCAATAAAGAAAATAAGATAAATTACCGATTAAAACCATATAAACTTCCAACTCAACAATAAAATTATATATACAAATAATTTTTATATTATATATTAAAATAATAATATTTATTACATATTTTGTTAATTCCCCCTCAATAATTCCCAAATGATATTTTTTTTTTTTTCCCACCATATTTTCCAATAATATTTATTATTATTTCAATAAAAAAAAAACACACAGCACCCAAAAAAAAACCCCCCAAAATAAAAAGAAAAAAAAATCAAAGCAAAAACCAAAAAAAAAACCCCCCCATCAAAAAAAAAAAAAAAAAAAAAAAACCCCCGCAAAAAAATCGACCCGCCAAGAAACAAAAAAAAAAATCAAAAAAAATAAAAAAAGAAAAAAAAAACCAAAAACCCAAAAAAAAAAAAAAAAAAACCCACCCAAACAAAAAAAAAAACACCCATAAAACCAATCAAAATACCCCACCCCCAAAAAACAAATCCCATAAACCATATAAAAAAAACAAACCAAAAAAAAGAAGCCAAAACAAAAACCGCAAAAAATCCGCACAAACCCATAACCCCAACAAAAAAAAAAAAAAAAAAAAATACCAACAAAACCCCCTAAATACCCACCCCAAAAAGCCCCAAAAAAAAGAATACAGACTCATAAACCCACTACCCTAAAACCCCCCCCCACCCCCCCCCCCCAAAACCCAAAAATCCCACATTAATAAAAAAAAAAAAAATAATAAGTAACAAGCCCGTGCAAAAAATAAAGAAAAAAAAAAAATAAATCCCCAACCCCGAAAGATATTAAAAAATTTATAAATAAAAAAAATTATCAAAATCCAAATTCCAATTACAAAAATCAAATTATACCAAATATTTATTCCCCCCAAAAAATAATAATTAAAAATTTTATATTTATTTTAATTCATTAATTTATTTTTTAATTATTTTTTTTTTTTTGGGGAGGGGCGCCCCCCTCCATTTAATTGTCATTTTTATTATTTTTTTTTTAACATCCCCCATAAATTTTTTTTATAATATTCTACATCATACCATTTTTAATACATTAAAATATTTTTAATCCCTCCAAACCACCAAAAAATTATACCCCCCCACCCACCAAACATCTCCCAACAAAACTAACCCCCCCCAAACCCACAAAAAAAATATAAAAAATTAAAAACAAAAACCCAAAACCAAAATACCCCCCCCCCCAAAACCATACCACCCACCCCCATAAAAACCACGCCCAAAAATACCCAACCCATAAAAAAAGAAAAAAAAAAAAAAAAACCCAAAACCTAAACAAAAACCAAAACAAAAAAGCCCCAAAAACCGAAACCCCCAAAAAAAAAAAAAAGATATAAAAAACTAAGAAAAAATAACCAAAAAAAAAAACCAAAACAACAACCCCCCTCACAAAACCCGCCGCCCAAAAAAAAAAACCACCACAACCACCCCACAAAACTCCCCAAATCCAAAAAACCAACCCCACCACCCCCCACCAAAAAATTAAACAAAATACCCAACCCCACCCCTTCCGCTTCAAAAAAAAATAAAAAAAAAAAAAAAAATCTACCCAACCCCAAAGAGAAACCAAAAAAACAAAAAAAAAAAACCCAGCCAAACCCAACAAAAAAAAAATCAAAATCCCACACCCAAAACACTAAAGAATATTACCCCCATAATAATTTACCCCACTCTCCCCCATAGTTTTTAATTAAAATTCCGCATGACTTCCCCCATAATCCCCCCATCTGTCGGAATAATTATTATTCCATTTATTTATTAAATGCACCGCATAAAAAAAATTTAAATAAATAAATATTAATAAAAATAAATAAGAATAGAACTATATAATACCCACAATCACCATAAAATATAAAAGGAAAAAAATAAAATAAAAAATAAAAAAAGATAATATATATAAAAAAAAAAAATACCCCCCAATTATTATAAATAAATATAATTATATTTTCCAAATTTAATTATAATAAATACCAAATAAAATAATAAAAAAAAACGCCCAATACCAATCCCCCCCCTCCCCACCCATCCACAAAAAAACCAAAAAAAAATAATTATAATAATAAAATATTAAAAAAAATAAAAACAATAAAATAAATAATATAATAAATTGCCCACCCAAACAAAAAAAAATCCCATATTAATACCCACCGCTAACAACCAACCCCCGTTCCATTTAGTCACCTAAAGAACAAACGCTATGTCCACCATAATGTCTCATCCGCAGGGGCATCAAGCCAGCTCTAAGAGCTTTCCAGTAAGTGAACCTAATGCCAACTTAACCCACCCTAAATCCTTTTACAAAGTGTCTCTACCATATCCTACACTCCTAGTCTTACTGCCCCGCCTAAAAAACCCTGCCCCGTCCGGGAATACCATGACCTCAAGTTACCATCCTAAGTGAAGACTCTCTCTTACCCTTAAACACGAGCAAAGCGAGAAGACTACAACACACCACAAAAGAGCAACAAGAAACGAAAAAACCGAACGACCTCAATCACATACATAAAAAGAAACCACTAAGAACGAAAGAAAACCCAAAAACAAAAAAACAATGGAAGCAATAACTAAGGAAGAAAAAATAATAGTTTTAAAAAAAAAACATTTAGCTGCCGAAAAAACAATTTCCGTGGTGGTCGCAGCGGGCTTTAAAAAATAACCCAAAAACAAAAAAAAAAAAAACCTGCGGCCTGCGGTGGCTTGTCTCGCTGCGGTAAACTAAGATCAAGATCGGCTTGGGAAAGGATACCAGTCACTTCCCTCGCCGAGGTGGAGAGTGCCCAAACCCCGCTTGAAGTCACCTGATAAAGGCCCAAGAAACTATAACAAAAGGTCCGCCGACCGTCGACCACAATAGAAGCGCGTGGTGCAATTCAAACCGACTATCGGACTCTAGACGAGATTTTAGCAAAACGAGATCCGGACAACTGACGTTCCGGACAACTTTTTAGTTTTGGCCGAGACCTCAAAACTAAAAGGAAAATGAACAAAATGCCCCAGCAAGTTTCTGCAGGAACTTATTACATTTTTAACATTACGCAGAAAATTGAATTTGAGTTTTGACCCGTTATTACGCGATTTTAAAACTAACAAACCTCGCGAAAAAGTAAAACGACATTCCAAACAACTTTTGTGCTTCGCTGGAAGGCTGAAATGGACTTGAAAGTGCTCAAATCGGACGTTTTTGAATCTGCCAGCAACTAAACAAAACCGTTATAGCTGTTTTGAATTTTCTTAGTTTTCAAATCTTGTTTTCATCGTAACTTCTTCGTTATTAGGAATTACGGGACGTTCGAATTACCAAAACATTCGTAAAAATACCCTCTACCACATTTTCTAACCCAAAATTAGATTTTACAATATCTCAAACATCGTTTTCTGTGCCAAAGACTCTGCTCGAATTTGACATTTACAAAACGAGCCAAAAACTATTTTTCGACCAAAAATTCACCCACGACATATCTAATATATCCTATACACGATATTCATATCGTTCAATCATCCCACCCAAATCACAATCTAACTAATCGACGCAAGTTCATCGGATTTCATCACATATATTTGTCAACAACTAATTAAATCGTGAAATACCAAAAATGAACATAACAAAAATATTAGCAAGGATACTCATAATGCTATAATAAGCAAAATCAGACAAAGAAAATTTCATCTCGTTCCTTTTCTTTTCTAGCCGTGGCTCAGACCAACCCAAAAACCAAAATTGAACTTTTTCCATTTAAACTGAGCTTCTAATAACGATTATCTAGCTTCGGTAAACACTCCCTTTTAAAACAAAAATGTTTGAAACTAACCCGAACTCTAACTCCAAAAATACTCATTGCATGTTATATATTTTTAGTGGAAAACGTAGGAAATGACGAGGGGATTAAGAAAATATAAGTTGATCGGATTGCATGTAATTTTTCCGGCGACCACGGCAGTTTTCGGCAGCGGTGACCGGCGGTGATGTTTTTCGGTGGTGGTTTCCAGTGAGGGTGGAGAGAAAAATGTAGTGTGTGTGTGTTTTATTAACTAGAAGGTGTTAAGTAAAAGGATATATATATATATATATATATATATATATATATATATATATATATATATATATATATAGTATAGCACTTTGGTCACTTGACACAAATAGTCCTTCCATCCTCATAGTCCTTCAAAATTAGTACAAAGTTATTTTCTTTTGTTTTATATTCGGCCAAAAGCTTGGGTCACACCACATTTGTAATATTTTTATTTCGTCCCACTAAATATAGTTTAAAACTTTTAATAAAATGTTAACTCACGTCAAAATAAAGTTTTGACTCGGTCTCGGCTAGAACGCTGGAAATAATGACGGAGTCCATCGAAATATGAATTTTGAAAAATATAAAATTAACTGGGCGCGTCATAAATTTTTATGAGGCCCTAAACGTTCAACGGTCGCGTGGTCAAACTTTGACTCGCGAAATCTTCTAAATCTCAAATCCGTTCATAATAAAATACGAAAATAATTATTATCGACAAAAAAAATATTAAATGTCGACGTTCAACCATATGAACTCGTAAAATAAAAGTTATGACGTCGAATCCACGATCGTCATACGCGTCAAAAAATTCGGGTTGTTACATTCCACCCACCTTAAGGGAGCGCCGTCCCGGTGCTCTTCCTTTCTTACTCATCTTAATTTCACTTGCAGGTTTCCGCATTATCGAACGGACTCACATGCTCGACGCAAAAATCACGCGATATAATACTCGTCTTGACTATTCCAGATGAGAAGTCAACAAAGCAAATGGTAATTCATACCAATGAAATCAAAACTTAATTACAATCGCTCCTTATCATAAGAGACAAAATACGCCACGGAACGTATCCGAGAAAACATAAATCACGTCGTTTTTAAACGAAAGACTTTAAACGACAGATCAACCTAAATTTTAATTTGGTGATCATTCCAACAAAACAAAGCGCACATCGCTACACAAAACCGAAACATACGTCGCTAACCAAAGCCTAAGCGTACGTCATCGTCCAAAACCAAAATACTCATCAATATCCAAAGCCAAAATACACGTTTCGCCCTCCCAGTCTTATTTAATAATGCACCACCGGTTGCGAAAATATTTCGGAGTACATATTAAACGCATTATAACATTAACACATAAAATCACATAAGCACATAGTCACATATTCGTCATTTCATGATGACTTTACATTTTGGCCTAGCTTTACTTAGGCACCTTATCATATTTGCTCATTATCACACTTAGCAAAAATCATGCTCGCTTATTATAAAGCCTTAGCAAATAAACCATGCTCGCTTACCATAAAGCCTTAGCAAATAAACCATGCTTGCTTACCATGAAGCCTTAGGAAATATGATCACGACATGTGGGTAGGCATTACCCAAGCTGATCCAAATCACATTATGTCATGCTTGCTAAATAGTCAAGCCATTCCGACAATAATTCTGACTTAATCACGGCTAAGTCCTAACCAACAATGACCACGCTTGTTAATTGTCAAGCCATGATCGACAATAGTTCTGACTTAATTACGGTTAAGTCCTAACCAACAATGACCACGCTTATTAATTGTCAAGCCATGATCGACAATAATCCTAACTTAATCACGGCTAAGTCCTAACAAATCATAGTCATGCTTGTGGTTTATCTCGCCACGAGTGACTATAAATTTTCGGGATACCAATCCATGTTCACAAAAGACCATTTGGGTGTGCGTACCCGTCTAATTGAACTTTTGCTAAGCCCCAGGAAAATATACCCATTCGCTCACAATCTAGGCCACATCATGGGCTACACAAAAGCGACATAAGTGCTTATTAACATTCAAAGCACATAGCACATAAAGCACATTTTTCACATATTTCATTGGCGATAATCCTGCTAGGAAACACATATTGTCGAAAGACAATTAAAAAACAATCAAGAAAACAATTGAGCATCATGGGGTCGTTGCTCGTTTGATAAAAAATCAAAATTTTAACGTTTCAACACTGCGACTAGCATAGTCGACTTGGTCCTAACACATCGCATCAAATCTTAAATGACTCAACTAATCAAGTCGAGACAATTACGCACATTCCTAATTCAATACCTTTCGACTTAAGGCGTTAGCTACTTTGATTGTTCCTCCAGGATGGAAACGGATGTCGCCATTCAGCTAGAGTCTCCAAATCTTTTTGCCCTTACACGCACACTAATTCGTTACGTCAAGGAGTAAGAACCACTACACCTAACCTTAAGTCAGGGGTCTTAGTGCCTTATTCTAATCCTCGGCGATCCAGGTATAGTTACAACTATACTACCACTACCTTCCATTTCGGGGAAATAAGTCTTCTTCACGGCCATCGGTTGCTACATTAATGGCAACACACATTTAACATAGGAGAAGTCTTCTCCATTCCTCACTTTAAACCTCGAAGGTAACCACCTTGGCTTCTACCCACCTTGGAAACTTCACATTTTCAAGAAGATCCCTTCTTAGTGTCGGTGTCCGGTTTAAACCTCGATAGCTCAAATCTACCGTTTCTCACTAGCATACCGACCAATACAGTTGGTATTTTCCTTTCGGGACGACTCGGTCACAACGAGTCGCATGAGACTCTCTCCATGCAGTCAATAGGAGTAGGGTTACTTGCACAATAATCCGTAGCAAGGGTAAAAACACTTTTCTCTTTCGAGAAATCCAACTCGAACAACTTTCCAAAACTCGACATTTTAAAAGGTGACGATTTATCCGACATAGCGTGGTTCTTCCTAAATTATGCATAGTTGATCAAGTTATGCATAATTAAGGACCAAACGATGTCATATCCGTCCTCGTCAAAATGTTCCTTATTCATACGTTACACGCGTGAGTCATTTTCTCGTAAAAAAATGATTAAAATAAAACCAAAAGTATAATTGTTTTAAAAGAAAGAAAAGAAGATAGCATCATTCCATCCTTCATTCTTTTTTTTAAACATATATATATTCTTTCTGAAAATAAAATTTTCTTTGACATCATAGGGTCAGTTTATGAAATTTGAAAACACATTTTCCATTACACAAACAGTTTATACAACAAAATCGGTACAATTCACGCAATGACATTTGTCCAACACACAAATTCGTTATTGCGATCCACAGTTTTGAAATCATCAATCTACAAAACCTCATTTAATATAGTTTGGCCAACGAGTCTCGGCAAGTATCAAAAATAATACCCACTCATGGATTATGCAAGAAAGTAACATACACATGCGAAAGATTCGCCAATTGAATCCACCCAACACTTGGGGTCAAATCAATATCTCAATGAGTCAAATGTCTTGAGGTAACTACGACCTTCAAGCACCACTTAAGTGAGCAACATATACATTAACTCTCCTAGAGTTCTAAATCTAAACAATGGCTAAAGAATGTACAATCACTACACCGGTGATGAGATAAAACTTTAAGGCAATAATGACCTCAGACCAATAAGCCTTTAACTTCTTGAAACCTTCCAAATTACTAGTCCGTGGATAATAAAGGTATGAGGTTTTCGCCTATAGAATTCATTTCGAGTCTAATTTCCAGAAACATAGGGCCCACTGCCCAAAAAGTTTCAAAATCTAGGTGAAATTACCATTTTGCCCCTATCTATCAAGGCTGCCATTTTCTAGAATTTTATCGCTCCACTAATTTGAGTGTATCTCCTAAACCGTGTGTTCGCAAACGCTAAAACAACTGCTCAAATCTAATTTTGTTCAATATCTAGAACTTATAGTTTTACATATTCAGGTGTTGCTATATAAATATTTGGACTTATTACTCATTCAAATTCTGGTCTCAGTTTTGACTAGTTTTGCCATTTCGGCGATAACTCATTCTTCGGGCATCGATATGACTCTATCCGAATATAAGATGTTTCTCTACATCCTAGTTCAATTTACCTGGTCTTCATAGACCAAAAACATTTTGAAACATACCCAACAAGCTACTACTCCTAAGCAGTCTCCCAAGAAATTATGACCAATTTTGTAGTTTACAAAAATGAGCGAAGTTTAAAGTTTATTGATGCTATTTACGTGAGACAAATTGGAGGTGATAGCCCTAAGAGTCTTCTACATGTATCATAATTCTCTTTTGAAAAGTTAATGTGGAAACCTAAAATACGTGATAGGTTCTCTGATCGTTTAAGCTCAAGGTTGTTTAGACCTCATCTAGGATAATATAGTAACAATGATATAAATTACATAGCGGAAATAATAAACACAAATCAAAGTTACTTCAAGGTCTTTCTTTATTAATCAACACAGCCCCAAATACTATTTGATCAAAATAGATCGGTTACTCTAACTAGTAACAGGGATCAAAGATCCTTGAGGCTAAACTCTAGACGTCTACACTAATTATACAAACGTGTACACACACACTTTTGTATCTAGTCGACTCTCATATGATGAACACACACTTTTCTGGATGAATAAAA
>BQNB010100895.1:0-24599 GCA_026074375.1 Tanacetum coccineum | reverse complement strand
TCAATTTTCTCTTTATTGCTAATTGTTTCATTACATGATCATTTAAAGATGGAGATGAAGATACCCAGTTCCAGTAATGTCAAGTTAATAACCAAATGCTTAGATACGTCCTACACTTGTTATGATGTTATGAAAGATCTCATAAAGGTGTCAAAGCTTCCGCAAACTCTGATATCATATTCTTCTTCACAAGTGCACAAGATGGCAATAAATTACTAGATGATGAGAGATTAAGTTTGGCTGATGATCTCAAGAAAGCTCATGATCAAAATCGAAAAAAGTCAAAGTGAACAAGCTCAATTGTTATCTAAAGATCACTACAACAAAGTTCTAGATGTAACATGAAGAATCAAAAGACTACAAGCTGTAAGAGCTTAAGTCTAGTGTTTTCAAGGGTGACCTTCCTTAGGGGGAGATTGTTAGATATGAGTAAAGACTCGGTCACCCCGTATATTTATTGTTTATAATAGTTTGTAGTTTAATAGTTAATCGTATGTCTTTCAGTTTTAAGCCGGGTACTAATACCCGATATTTTGTAAAAACTATATAAGCCTCTTCCAACTTTGGAAGAGGTGAGCTAGTCATTATTCATTTTCCTTTTACACATACATTTCTCTCTCTAGAAATCTCTCTCTATGTGTTTCTCTCTCTATAAACTAGCCCAATCACAAGAATCATCACCCGTGTTATGAATTAAACGATCCTACAAGATTGAATTAACCAAAGAGACGTCAACTGTGTCAAACACATAGTTTAAACTTAAATAGTTTAAAAAGGGTTAATGGCATTTAATAGCAACGTACTTTCTCATTTGAGCCATTATCAGACACGAACCCAAAAAAGTACCACAATACCCATCCAACTTTCAAATTCTGATTCATTATCATACGTTTTAGAGTCATCTCTTGCACCGTTAGTCCTTTTGACTAACGACCGTTTGTAATTAACTCAAAAATATGTTTTCTTTTTCTTTTCTAATTATTTTTTAAATTTTCTTATACACGTTAGTCCTTTATCCGTTTTTATATAATTTTTTTTCTAATTATCTTTTTCTTTTCTAAAAAATATGTTTTCTTTTTCTTGCACCGTTAGTCCTTTATCCGTTTTTATATATATATTTCTATGCATTTTTATACACGTATGATAATTAAATAATAAGAAAATTTAAAAAATAATTAGAAAAGAAAAAGAAAACATATTTTTGAGTTAATTACAAACGGTCGTTAGTCAAAAGGACTAACGGTGCAAGAGATGACTCTAAAACGTATGATAATGAATCAGAATTTGAAAGTTGGATGGGTATTGTGGTACTTTTTTGGGTTCGTGTCTGATAATGGCTCAAATGGGAAAGTACGTTGCTATTAAATGCCATTAACCCTTTTTAAACTATTTAAGTTTAAACTATGTGTTTGACATAGCTGACGTCTCTTTGGTTAATATCGATGGTAACCTTGATGAGCATGTCGAAGTTCCTTATCTCCATCGAATGGCTAGGCTGCCAAGTGACTTTGGATTAATTCCTCTTCGCCTTGAAGAATCCTTCTGTTGGCATATATTTCCGAACCACTTCAAAACTTTTGCAGTTCAATACTCAGAATCGAAGCAAGTAAAATAGCATTATGGGCGCAAACTCGTTTTTCCCCATAAGCAGATGTTCTTGTTTTGAGGTGACCGTGGATCCTCCTGACTGGGAACTAAACAACTCTAGGTGTCTTCCCTGCCAACAATCCCTTTCCACCTTTTCTACCATTGTTTGCTTTACACAAAAAACTGATAAGATTTAAACAAAAAATGAAAAGGAAGGTAGAAAACTTAATTTTATTCTAATGCGACACATATGTCATGTAATCTAAAATATATTATGTCAATAAGGGTCATTTTGTGATTCAGACAATTGAGAGAAAGGTCTAAATTTTGGTAGTTGCCTGCAACAAACGTTTATCAAATTCAGCTACCGTCTTCATATTACGATAAAGCCGGTCACTGACGTATCAATAAAGTTCATATTAAGATCTTCTATCATAGCTTGTATAAGCAGACAAATGAACAATTCTTGGAAGAGATAAATACCCATAATGATTCAGATAACAAAAAAATGTTAAAAATGCAAATACTATATAAAAAATAAATCTGGAAAAACGTATCAGAAAATTTTATGATATTAACAAATTTACTTACATTGGAAGTGTTCAATGTAGAAGGAAGTAAGAACTTGGAGTATAAAGCACGATAAAACCGATCACTCATAATTTGATTATGATTCTGTACCAAGATTTTAAAAATAAGCATTAAAGCTTGAACTCAGACATTAAAATTATTCAAGTGAACCTGCAAAAAGGTGACCACATTCAGTATTCTAGACATTAAAAAAACCATATAGCCACCTGAAAAAGAAAAAAAACTTATGGGTGAAACATTCAAGTGAAACTGCTAGATGTGTTTACCAAGTTCAAGCCCAACTGAGATCCTTCTTAAAGTAAGGGAAATTATATGGACATATAACTCTGATGTAAATTGTTCATCCGTTGAGGATGGCCTGAACGTTCTTCGATAATGACATCGTCATCAGTTGCTACATGTGGTCCATTTTCAAATACAAAATCCCCTAGCAAATCACCTGACAGAAATCCATACTGGCACGAACCCATGACGCCAAATAATCGTACCTTAAATTTCAGAACATCGACGTCTTTTGTATTTTGAAGGTGGACCTGCATACACAACTTTGACAGATAAAAAAACTACATAGAATGGAACAGAAGTTGCAAGCACAAATAGGAATAGGCAGTTTTAAATGAGCAATAAGAATACCCTTTGAACCGACACGCTGCAACCTATGAAATTCATCTAAATGACGGCCAATCCCTGTTGCTCGCTCAGATGCACCTACAAAGCGAATAAAAGTGAACAACATAACATACGGTAACGCGATATTTGAGCAAATGCCATTATATATTGGCACTAATTTTGATTAATGGTTATCGAAACACAAACGTTCCATACATGTCGTTAATAGTATTGCACGACCACTACGGGAACACGTAGTATAAGCAATGGCTTCCAGTTGTGTCGTTGTATCCAAAGAACCACCCACATGTTGTCACTGAGATCTTGACGGATGCATGGTCAATAGGTTTCCAGGAGGTTATGGTTTACATAAAATCACTCTTGTAACATGTCAGACACAAAAAGCATATACATATCTGAGTACAAAATGTAAAAATATATGTGTAAAATAGAAGGACACCAATACTCACCAACATCGCATTCGGAAGTTCTGCAACATGCTTATTTATCATTAGGAGCTCATGAGCAGGCATTACCTTTTCAATGCCTTTAGTGCTTGAACGCCCAATCTTGTTTTGGCTCATGAAGGGTTGTGACAAGTGTGCAACCTCATTTCCTGCTGCATCTTCTTTCAATGTGACAATAATTTGCACTCTCTTTCCATGTTTGGCTACAAGGAGGCCGCATGCACTTATTGAAGACTGGGGACGATATATGCAATTTTGGCAAACCACAAGGATGATTTCTGCATTTTACTCACAAAATAAATTTGAATGTGCAAAAATAAATAAAAATGGACGACGAACACCAATGCCCTTGAATCTATTGACAGGCCATGATCACTTTCCAAAAAACATATATTTATTTACGTAATGGAGGATTTAAAGGTAGGGACACTTGATTCATAATGTGTCTTATATGTGGTATTTCATCAAAGTTTAAAGCTGTGAATCCTTTTCCTGAAAACATTTTTCTAATAGTTACATTCATAAAGGCGGAGCATGCTCCTGCATTTTCATTTAGAGGTCGAAACTGCTGTAGATGATGGTTTGGTTCTGCATACTTAGTTGCTTTTGTCATTATGAGTTCTGTGTGACAACCGTGGCTTGAGCAGGTTGGTCAAACCGTAGTGTTGACCAAAATATCTGTTCTATATGTATGAGATATGTGTTATATGTGTTTATACGTGTTTATATGTGTTTGTGTGGGATTTGTGAGATTGGATAATCAATCCATTGAGCGTGATCGTCTCATTGGGATTGGATTTGTGTTGGATGTTATGGAATTCATTTCGTTCACTTTTGCCACAAGAGTTTGGAATGAGCCAGAAAATGGATCGAATGGATTTCACGCGTGTGGCAGAGAGTTAGGTCTTTGTTCTGTTAATATATAGCTTGAAAGTCTTGGCTTGAGAATGAAATTGGATCGAATGGATCCAAAAGAAAGCGAAGGTCTTTTATTGGTGAGATTGGCCTATTATCATGACCCCTCAAAAGACAATTTGGATCCTTATGAAACTGATCTTAAGTTTCTGCATTCATCTATGATGAATCTCTAGAGTCAACAGATATCCTGTTTAAGGATCAGGTCTTGTATTGCATTATGGGTCTGTAGTAAGCTCGTCAAAGTTCAAAATGACTTTTCGTTGCAAATGTAATTTATGTTGTTTGGTTTTCTATGACAAGGCTATCTGGAAATGGTTGTACATGCTCCTGCAATTCCAACCATTAAGAGATCTAAGCAGCTGCAAATGACGATTTTGTTATGTTCCAGCTGCTTTCTTTGTGACTGCATTTTCGGCATAGGTAAGTTTAATATTACTCCATAATATCTAAAAAATTAATAAAAACAAAAATGAAATAGCATATAGTCATTTATGAAAATTGAATCTTACATATGTTTCGGACCTTTGTTTAGAGGTCCATGATTATGGCATAGAGAATTATCGACTGTCTTTGTTAACTTGATAACTTGTCGTGAAGTCCAATGTACATCCAAACACCCCTTATACTGCTAAAACAATTAGATTAAAAGAAAAAAGCTTAAACCATGAGCAGACAACAGGTTTGGTTATTAAACATCACGCGTACAGGAAACAGGCTAGTGTCGCCTACCTCTAAATGGAATAATTTATATGTGAAGGTTCAAGCTAATATATTTTTGAGATAGCTTGAAATATATGAGGTGATATAACAGCAACTCTTAGTTAGCTATTAAGCAACCAAAACTAAGGTATAAGCTCAGTTACTCAATTAGGGGATTTGAGCTAATAAATTTTCGAGATAGCTTGAAATATGTGAGGTGATATAACCGAAACTCCCAGTTAGCTATTAAGAAGCCAAAACAGAGGTATATTCTCAGTTAGTCAATAAGGGGATTTAGTTAATTACAGAGAAGAGAAACATGTTTAAATACTTTATGCAAATTTAGGTTCACCTGTGCCAGTGTAATGTTACAAATGATGGCTGTATTTGCATTCCCACCCTATGCAGGATGCAAGATACGTGTAGTTTTAGTGTCCCGATAAGGAACATGATCCCTGCATTATACATTAGTATATCTTATTAAAATCTGTCAGGAATTACAACAATATTATACTTTGGCAAATCTGATCCTACCCTTGGCTCTTTGTGTCTAAAATCCATAAGTTTCTTGTTCGCAACATATGTATGTAACACAGTTAATAAAACGCAAAGCTCGGCTAGCAAACTGAAGGTATATATGATGTATCCCTCTAAAATTCTACTTTGGATAGTAATAAAAATTACGTTGCCAACATCTTAAAATCACATTTAACAAACACGTACATAACAAAATTAACAATTTATACTACCTGTAATGCATGTGTGTTTCAACAGGAGAATATAGATCTCCATCACGATCTTGGATTCGAGCCTTGACCATCACCCTGGAATACACTTTAAGAACATGCACATTTGTATTCTTTAAATATAATTTCCTATACTTTCTATACAATTAAAAAAATACAAACACGTTCACAAGAACTTACATGATGGATGAGCTTGTAGTTTCCTTCAAAGTTCAAAGAAGTGAAAAGATGGATTTGTTGTTTTTGTAGGAAAGATATAAAGGAAAGTCAAGAACTAAAGATGGAGGCAATCAATTAAATACAAAGCAATGTTGGTATAATCTGAGTTTATTGTTCATTGATTGGCTTAAAGGCTAAGAGAACTGTTTCCCCATGCATGCATGTGTCTATATGACAACTTGACTTGAGGTCAAAGGCATGAAAAACAAATTGAATTTCTTTATATATCAGATAAATTAGAATACGCATGGAGAATTACTGAGAAGCTTACAAATTTATAGTATGGATAACCTATTTCGGCATTAAGGTCAAAGATATGAAATTGATTGACTTGCACAAATGTAAACGAATGAATACTTACATATAATATATAGGATCAACGGAAGGCGAACAACCTGCATACAAAGATGAATACGAATGATATTAGGGTTCATGATCAATAAAAATAAATACAAATGATATTAGGGTTTTAAGAATATATGTGAAGATATGTTTAGTTATGTATCTTATATTTTTCCAAATTTAAGAGTTTATCTTCAAAAGATATATACAAAATTACAATACAATATAGAACAGTATACAATATAATTATGGATAATCTTTTAAAAAAATATGAAAACAAAAATATAAATGCAGTAGGATATATATTAAGTAAATTTAGAAGTTATATTATATCAATAATGTTTGTGCAACAGTAAAACAAATTACCTCTTGGCTCGGTTGGATTAAACATGAATTTGATGATTAACTTTAGGTCACAAGTTCAAAACCTTGTCTGTGCCATATTTAAAAAAAATTGAAAAAATTTAATGCAAAATCATTATAAATCTAAATTTCTATATTTAATGCCAGAAATAATTATAAATTCGAAATTAAATTTAAAATTATTGTCCTTTGTGTGTGCCATGTCATCGTTGAGGGTGGCGTTGAGTCACTTTTCTTTATTAAATCTAGTCTGTGGAGAAAAACTAGAAATGGGGGGGTTTGAAATAGTTAACCGCTTTTTGAAGTAATAGTTATGTGCTGTCTTGTAAAAACTTCTATTCGACTTTTAGTGAATTCAAAACTTGCACAATAGGAACAATGTAAATCAGTAGAAGCAAATGTAAAAGGTAGAGTTGGAAAGATCAAACCACAACACAAGGATTTATAGTGGTTCGGTTACAAAGCTCCTTTTCGGCCTACTCTACTCCCCGAGCACCTAACTCGAGAGTTTTCTTCACTATGTCAACAAGCTCCTTTATGGCGGAGAAAATCATACACAATGTTGCTTATATCTATTTCCGACACTAAGCTAGATGTCGAGTTCTAATCTTAGCTAGAACCAATCTATCACAACACAACTTCACAATTTGTTCACGACTTTACAACTTCACGACTACTTCACAACTTCACTACATAACTTAGCTTCACACCTTGAACACAACTACACAACTTCTTCACACCTTCACAACTTCACAACTTCACACCTTCACTACTTGTCCTTACCACACTACTTATGTCACAACTAACTAACACTACTAGAAGGGATCACCAATATCCAACTATACTTACAACAATCACCAAAACCTAATAACTACATAACTTTACAAGATTTATAAATGATTTATAAGAAATGGTGTGAATGCAATAAGATTGCAATGTATACTTGGGTTGTAATACTTCTTCAATTAATGATGGAAGTATTCTTCTCTTGCACTTGAGGAATTAAGCTTGGATCACTTGGAAACAAAGCGTTATGATTTAATGATCAAAGGATTTAGAGAGATGTGTGGGTTGTTTTATAACAGAAAGAATAAGTGCAAAAGGTGAGAAAAATGTTGAAGAATAGTCCAGTATTTATAGGACAAGTGAGGCGTGGGGTCTATGCCGGGTCCCCTTTAATTGGATCACTTAGAAACAAAGCTTTATGATTAAATGATCAAAGGATTTTAGAGAGGATGTGTGGGCTGTTTTGAGCAGAAAGAATGAGTGCAAAAGGTGAGAAAATTATAGGAAAAAGTTTAGTATTTATAGGATAAACTGGGGGAGTGTCTACCTAGGGGCGGTCCCCTTAAATAGGTGGGCAGTCCTCTTAATTTTAAGGGGGCCGGCCGTGTATTTAAGGGGGCCGGCCAAGACTAGGACTTTCCCAGTTTGTCTTTTGTGTAGGGGGGATTTTGATCATAAAATGCATTAAGCATTTATTTATTCATACCTTTAAGTGATGTATTTGTTGAAATGAGAATTTACTACTAATTACTTGTTTACGTTTAATTTTACGTTGAACGTTTTTATATTTTGTGATTATCAAAACGTAAAGATGTGAAAAAATATTAGTAATGTTTTTAGGCATTATATTTTATCAACAATATCCCCTTTTTTGATGATTACAATATTTAAACTCATTAAATGTAAAATTATTTTTAAACAAGTATTTAGTGAGTTTCATGTTATTTCTCCCCCTTTTTGTAGAATCAAAAAGGACATCGCCGAGAATTGCTAGTTAAATCGACAGAATAAATGCTCTCCTTGATGTGTGCTCCCCCTCGTTCGAGGGCACCAAGGAATCGAGCTATGGTTTCTTGGCTACAAAAACGAGTTAGTCTAAACATCTTTTTCTAAACATGTAGCAAGAAGGAAGGAAAAATATGACAAGAGCAAGCAAGCATCAAAGCAAGAGATACTTCATTCATTTAAGGCAATGTGTGTAAACCACACACAAGCATACATAAAAAAACAAATATGCTTTAGGAGCTTTAATAACATCAAAGAAATCCTAAAAAATCATTGATGGATCTTTTGACCTTGCCTTACGACACAAAAGGGGCTTGACGTTTATTTGTAGGCATATTAGGAGAGCTAGTTGTTTGTTGATGGAGAGTTTGGAGTGGAGGCGGTTGTGGAAGGGTAATCTCTTACCCTAGGTGGTGGATGAGGTCCAGTGAGGAGGAATTCAATCCAATTGATATCCTCACTTAAAGCAAGAAATTATTTTTGGGTGAAGATGCAACAAGGGCACAATACACTACATGTGGTTTTAAACTTGTGATGGTTGAGGGGTGTGGTAAGTTCGTGGAGTGTTTAGGGTCATGAGGAATTGCTGTTTTGTTGTTGTAGGGAGAGATGCATGGCTTGAAGGGTTGATTAAGTCTTGAAGCATTTGATATAATGTCATCAACATGGCATTCTCTACTTGGAGATTGAGGTGATGTGTGGTTGAGTTTGTGTTGTCTCTTTGAGGTGGAACTTGAGTGTGAGTAGCATGTGAATTGAAAGGTAAGATGGGGAGTGGAGGGTATGAGACAACTTGTAGTGATGTGAAAGTATCCTTAATGCAAGGATTTGGTAATGTTTGATTAGGGTGATTGTTTTCTTAAGATGGTTCATGATGAGGAGTTAGTGGTTTTGGTATGGGTGAAGTTGTATTGAGCACATTTAAGGAGTTGCAAATGCTTGGTTTCTTCCTCCAAATGGGTTTCACATTCATTTTGGCTACCCTTGATGGTTTGGATGTGGGTTTGTTAGGAGATGTCATTGGTGAGGATGATTGTGATGAAGATGAATGAGGATGTATTTATAGTAGAGGAAATGTTTAATTTAGGAAGAATGGACATTCAAAGGATCAAATCCAAGAAATGTTTATGAATTTAGAGAAACAGTAGCTAAGTCTAGAGGGTATTTGGTAAAAAGGGAAAAAATACTGTTTTACCCGTGTTATAGGGCGGTCTCCTTAAATAGGGGGCGGTCCCTTTAAAGATAAGGGGGTCGCCCGTTATGAATTAAGGGGGCCGCCCTCTGGCATTTCCTAGATTTCCCAAAATTTTGTGTGAGGGTTTCTGTTTTGGAAGTTAATTTTGCAGCAAGTCCATCCTTTTATGGCAATTATAAGATTTTTTTGCACATAGCATTTAGCATTCAACATTTACATATGTAGGATTACTTATTTTAACACAATCTTTATCATTTATTCATATACGAGTTAAGTGAAGTGATATGAAATAGGCTACTAGAGATAATGCAAAAAAATTATCCATGTTTAAGGGTTAAGTTAAAAAATAAACATTCTTTGTAGCAAATACTAGTGTGGTAAGTGCGACAAATGTGAGTAGCAATTATTTCGACACTATTACATGCCAAACCACATAAGAAATATCTCCAAATGCTCTCTGATTTAGTTTGCTCATACATGAATGCGAAGGATATATATTAGATTAGTATATTTTGACTACAAGTAAGAGCCATTTGTCATATATGAAAAAAAATGTTTTTATCATATTTAAACTTATATGTAAATAAATCTATGATTTTTGACAAATAGTTCATTTATAATTTTCAGTGCTGATAACTTAGTCAATTTGTTTACATCATTCCTAGACCTCAGTGCGTAGTAGTTAATATGGTCACGTTTAAGTGGTTTATGTTAAGAATATCAGCTTTGTTGGTCTTCCGATGAGACCTTTTCTTATGATATTTTACCTTTTTGAACATTATCTCGGAGGAAGTGGTGTCGAATTTCTATATGTTTGGTTCTTGTGTGCTGGAACGGGATTCTTACTTAGTCTATAGCCCCTTTGTTTCACACATTATTGAATTTCGTCTAACCTAATTGCTAGTCTTCGAGAGCTTGTTTCATCCATAGTGCTGTTGAATGCCTTCCGCGCTTACATATTCAGCTTCGGTTGTTGAGTTGCAAGTTGGTTTGCTTCTTCAAGAACCAGTTGTTAACCAACATTCATGAAAGTGGCAATCGCCTCTAGTGCTCTGCGATATACGTAGTCTCCCGCTGATTGAAATCCGCATAATCTATTGTTTCTATGTCGGTTACCCTTTCGGTTACATAATCTTTATTTGATTGTGCCTTTAATGTATCGGACAGATTACGTTAAACCGCATTATATGTGAGAGGTTTTTGGTTCCTCATGAATGCGGGAACTAAGGGCATACTATAAAAATGTTATCGGGTCTATTTGTCGTCACAGTATATTTAATCCTACCTATCATGCCTCTATATTTGGTATTATCTACGGATTCACCTTCTTCGTCTCTTGTGAGTTTAGTTTCCGTAGATATAGGGGTTTTTATTGGCTTAGAGTCTTCTAGTCCAAATTTCTTAAGCATTTCCTTAATATATTTTGATTGATTAAAAAATATAAATATTTCATCATCTAATGTTTATTTGTAATCTAAGAAAAATTTTGTTCCCCAATCATACTCTCTTCAACTCTCTTGCATGATCTTGGCAAATATCACCATGTTTTGACAAGTAGATCCGAATATAATGTCATCAACATATATTTGGACAATAATGATGTTGGAGTCTTTCTTTTTAGTGAAGAGAGTGTTATCTATCATTCCCAATCTTATGGAATAATTATGTTTAATAAGAAAGGCTTTTAGTCCATCGTACCAAGCTTTTGGGGCTTGTTTTGACCATAAAGAGCTTTCTTAGTTATAGAACATAATTAGGTTTTTCGAAGTCATGGAATCCCGGAGGTTGTGCCACGCTATACCTCCTCATTGTTAATATACGTTTAAGTAATGCACTCTTCACATCCATTTTGGTATATACTAAATCTCTAGTGCGACAAAGCATAAGCTAAAAGTATTCTTATAGATTCTAGTCTAGCTATGGGTGCATATGTTTCATCATAATCAATTCATTCTTGTTGATTATAACCTTGGGCTACCAACCTAGCTTTGTTTCTAGTTACGACCCAATTTTCATCGAGTTTATTTCTATATACCCATTTTGTTCCTATAATGGTCATATCCATGGGGATTTGGGACTATATTTCCAAAACTTCCAATTTGTTTTAAATTGGGTTTAGTCCTCTTGCAATAGCAATTACCCAATTTTTATCTTTTTTAATGCTTCATTATATAGTTAGGTTCTTTTGTTGAAAATAAAGCAAAAGAAATTACTTTTGTCTTGAGCTTGCGACCTAAGAGTTTTTTGATTTAGATTACCAATAACATATTCTAGGGGATGACTTTTAGATTCTTTAATGTTTGCCATTTAATTATTTTCTAATGAAATATCTTCAAGATCATTGCCTATGGGTTTTGTTTTACTAACCTTAATAGCTTCTTCTTCGACTAATTCATCATCTTCCAATGGTGGTGTTTTAGGTGGAGGTGGAGTTTCATCGAAAGTTACATTTAATGACTCTTCAATTCATTATTTTTTGTTAAGTATTATGTAAGCTTTACTATTTTGTGTATATCCTAGGAAAACACCTTCGTACGACTTGGGGTCGAACTTGGTGAGGTAATCTCTTGTATTAAGAATAAAATATTTACTTTCGAATACTCTAAAATAGTTAAGGTTTGGTTTCCTACCTCTCAACAACTCGTATGGAGTTTTTCCTAAAATACGTCTAATAGAAACTCTATTAATTATATAAGTTGATGTATCGATCGCATTGCACCAAAATTTTTGAGGAATGGATTGTTCATTTAACATGGTTCTACTCATTTCTTGTAAAGTGCGATTTTTTCTTTCTACTACCCCATTTGATTGTGGAGTACGAGGAGCGGAAAAATTATGAGATATCCCATTTAAATCACAATATTTTCTAAATTGTACTTCATTATCAAATTCCCGACCATGATCGTTCTAATTGATACAATAGACTCCTAATTTGTTTTGGTTCTTTTTGTTGAATATTTTGAATTTCTTCGAAGGTTCGGTTTATTTGCTAAAAATCTAGTCAAAGTGTATCGGGACTAGTCATCTACAATTTACTAAAGGTATAACGATTTTCCTCCATAGCTTCGTATGGCGGAGGGGCCAAACAAATCCATGTGAAGTAGTTCTAAGCATCTAGTTGTTGAGACTATATTTTTGGCCTTGTGACTTACGTGAGCTTGCGAGTTCCCATTCTCTTACCGCAAAGCATCATAAAAATGTTGGTCGTATTTAAGTTTAGTTATATTTCTAACTAATTCTTTAGTGTAATGATTGAATTAGTTGAATATTTGCGTGACCTATTCTTCTATGCATTGGTGGAATTTTCATTCTAATGTTGCAAGGCATATTTTGTCTTCCGGTTTATTTCCTAGTTTCATTACATATAATCCTCCTTTCCTAATTCCTTTACCTATAACTTTTTCGTTTTTGATTATTTCGCTATCGTGTTCGGTAAATATTACTTTGCATTTATTATCACATATTTGACCTATACTAAGCAAGTTATAAGTTAAGTTATCTACGTGCTCAACATTTTCAATTATTAAGGAGTCTTGAGAAATCGTTCCTTAGCTTAGAATTTGTACCGCGTAAGTTGCTTTCGATAATTACGTTACCCTCCGTTGTATGCTTTGTATGAGAATAAATTTCGATTACCGGTCATGTGTTTTGAGCATCTACTATCTTTAATCCACTCTTCGGGTTTCCATGTTTACTCCTTAAAGGCATATTCTTGGGGCGCTTGAGCTACAAGACAAGCTTCATCTTTAGTCCTTTCCACTTCATCTTCCCTATTGTCGCTTCATGCTCCTCCAATGAATGCTCTTTGATCGTTGTTCTTTGGCGGCTTTGAACATTCTCCAATGAAGTGACTTGGGTCGCCACATCTAAAACATTTTCTTTCACTTTTATCATAACCATCATTTCTACTTCTTTGGAATGTTTTTCGATCGCCTCGTGGTTGTCTTGCAAATCTTCTTCGTCTCTTGAAGATCTTGAATTCCTTACGGCATAGCATACTCTTTGGTCTTCACTATCGGAAACATGAGCCTATTTCATCACTTACTTCCTTTTTACTTTTAAAGCAAGTGATTACGTTGTTCTTTTTTGCCTTTACTTTTCTAATCTTTTTTATTACTTATTCATAACATCAAGTTTCCAATTAGAGTATTCGTACAGTATATAAGGTCAGAGTTGCTTTCAATCTATTAGAATACAATTGGCTAGTTTTATTACTCAGCTCATGTTTCATCTCTCCTCGCGCTGTCTATGATCTTGTGTACTAGCAACGATACACTCCTACCACTTTGTACCACGCTTCCACCTCACTCCATCCTTCCCGTAATATACATCCCGCATGTGAATTAACCCGCTCCTCATAGTTAACCCCGCTCTATCCTTATCTACATTACACTCCACCAACATAATTCAGTGTTAATTATGCAGTACGACGGCATACTATCATTATTTGACAGTGATCGGCAAGTGTGTCTTAGATAGTTGACCATCTATACGAACTTATGTAAAGTCAGTGTAAAGTAGGTTTCTTGTGTCTAAGAGATTCTATTATTTCCTATTATTTCCTTCCCTCCCCCACGGCCTAACTATAGACTACTCCTCACATCTCTCAAGATGCCTGTCCCAGAAAAGTGACTCTCGATATATTAGTAGTGTATATAATATAGAGACGCATTTGACTGTCTCGTGCCCTCTCTGCCTCCGCATAGCATGTGTGTATCCCCCACTCTGCTCAACAACTAATCCCCCAATGCTCAGAGCTAAGATTAGTATAGTGATATACTAAAATCCTGTCTCTCTGTTGCGTGCGGTACGTATGCAGACATACTCTGATAGTATGTTCATCGTATATCTTTAAGTATACGTTGTTCTTACGACACCTTTACCGCCACACTCTAGTCACTATGTTTTAGTGCAGTAAGAGACGCTAGACTTGTCCTCTTTGCAAAGTCACTCGTATCCGTCACATTACAAACCCCCTCCGCTCGTCACTCTTCATCTTGTTTATGACCATCTAGATACTACCTCTCCTCATCCCCCTTCCTCTACCCGTCGTCACACGGGATCCCTTCAAACCTTCGAATTAGGTGAAAAATCAAAATCGGTTTTTCTACTTTATAAAAAACTTGCAAAGATCAGATCTTTTGACTTTACATAAGTTCTCGATTATATTTTTCCATATAAATAAATTCATCACTTTCAAATAAGAATAAAAATGATGTCTTTGAAATTAGATTGACCCTTCTAAATATTTTTTGATTCCGATAGATCGATTCAAGTTTTAAATTACATTTTTATTTAGAAAATTCTTGTTATTTGCGTTGCTCTGATACATTGTGGAAAACTTGAAGGAGGGGTGTGAATTTGAATAGTTTACGCTTTTTGGATTTCAACTATTTATGTTTGTTTATAAAACTTCGATTCGTCTTTTTGTGGAATTCAAAAACTTGGACAATATGAACAATGTTAAAATAGTATGAAGCCAAATTAAAAAGATTAAGTGTTGGAAAGATCAAAAACCATACCACAAAGGATTTATAGTGGTTCGGTTTCGAAGCTCCTCGTCGGCATATTCCACTACCCGAGCACCTAACTCCGAGAGTTTTCTTCACTATGTTCAACATGTCCTTTATGCGGAGGAAAGGGGATGAAACGGTTACACAATGTTGCTTTTTATCTATTTCCGACACTAAAGCTAGATGTCGAGTTTCTAATCTTAGCTATAACCAATCTATCGCAAACACAACTTCATAATTGGGTTCTACGACTTCACAACTTCACGAATACTTCACAACTTCACTACGACAACTTAGCTTCACACTTGAACACAACTACACAATTCTTCACTCTTCATAAATTCACAACTTCACACTTCACTACTTGTCTCACCACACTACTTATGTCACACCTAACTAACACTACTAGAAAGGATCACCAAGATCCAACTATACTTACAACAATCACCAAAACCTAATAACTAAACAACTTTACAAGATTTACAAGATATGGTGTGAATGCAATAAGATTGCAATGTATACTTGAGTTTTAATATGTAACACCCCCATTTTTACAATATAGCAGCGGAAGATAATCTGGGGTATTACTTCAAGGATACAACAAGCATAATCATAGAAAACAACTTTAAAAGAGACGTTATTGGAAAAATTTAGTTATCATTCATTATAATCAGAGTTTTTACAAAATGCAGGTCCCAAAATCTAAAACATCAAGTTTGAATGATAACTAAATTTTTCCAATAACGTCTCTTTTAAAGATGTTTTCTCTATGTTTATGATTGTTGTAGATGAAGTAATACCCAGATTATATTCAGCTTGCTATATTGTATAATTATGGGGGTGTTACTGATTGGTTCAGTGAAGGGTTATTGAGAACAAGGGTCAAAACCTTAACTTTAAACCACTTTCATCTTTCAGCCTTCAAAAGTCCCTCGATTGCCACTTCATTTCGAACTTATAAGTATGTAATTATACATACTCATTATACTATTACATAAATAACTTATTGTTATTTTCAAATCTAGGTTGTAATTAGAACGATGTCTTCTCCAACACTTTACTCTGATATTGAGGATGATTTTGCCTTATAATATTCTTAAATATACTTCGTTTCTATCAGAGTTTTCCCTGCTTCATCTGGAAGAGTTCTTTTAACTCCTCAGAAAACTCTACAGATAATATGATCCCACCAGTATTCTTATCTTTCTACAATAATCCTTGTTTGAAGGACGTACAAGCATTTTATGCTAAGGAATTCCCTATTTCATCACCAGATCCTATTACTCCACCAGCTATTTTGACTCTATCTCTGATATTACCACCATCACTACTATTTGATCCCTGATATTTCTTTGTTCCTGAAGAACTACCACCACCTAAGAAGCAAATCCATTCTCCATCTTCTTCCTCAACTACGTTATTTAATTCATTTGGAATCATATTTGTAATTTTGTATCACCATTCTTCCTCGTTTATACACACACTCCTCATCTTGATATTTAAATTAGGAATGGTTTCAATTATGATTGTTTCTGAGCATCATGAGGACAAATCGAAGATATTTTGAATTTACTTAGAAGATACTCTCTTTTCACAGCATTGAGAAATGGATGAAGGTCGTATAATGGTAACGAACTAAAGATGAACTCAAGGAAATTCGTACTTCAGTTTTATCAAACTTCAAAAGTACTAAAGGTTAGGGCAAAAAGGGTAAGATGCCATTGCATCACTATTAGTTTTTCTTGATACTTGAACGGTTCATTTAGAAACCCAAGCTTATCTCCAAAAAAAATCAGGGTAGAAGCTCTTTTGGATGTCAGTCTACCAGCTCAAAAATCATCAATATTAAACTAGTTATTATTAGCTTGATCTTAAGCACGGGATGTTTTGTTGGAGATAAATAAAAACGCTTGTCAATCTTGTATGTCGTACAGTTGAAAAGGCAAGTTAATTATAAGGCAATCCGTTTCATACCTTATTGTTTCACATTATCTCTCTTTCATCATCATTTCCACATTTTCGTCTTTATTTCCGGTCTTTATCATAACTTTTAAGTGCTTAAAAATTCAAAAATAAGCAATTTTCCTTTAAGCATTACTTTTTTATTGCTTTTCACAACTTATGATTATCATTCTTACTATGTTTCATTTCTTTTGTTGATAGAATGCCTCCTATAAGGAACGTCAACACTCTGAAACACCAGTCATACATTTTGGATGCAATCAGCAAATTCTCGATTAATTGGCATCTCCTACAGCTCTGAAAGCACAAGCTGCTACCATGGCAAATTCTGACAATTCCAATAGGAACACTGAACCCAGAGAAATTCCTGTAGCAAAAAGAGGAAACTACAAAGAATTTATAAACTGTCAACCTTTCTACTTCAATGGTACAGAAGGAGCTGTTGGACCATAATCCGTTTGGTAACCTCATTCGCTGGTTTGAGCGGACTGAATCGGTATTTTCTCATAGCAACTGTGCCGAGGAAAACAAAGTGACATTTGCTACCGGTACCTTAACCGATGATGCCCTGTCCTGGTGGAATTCATACGTTCAACCTATTGGAATAGATCAAGCCAATCAAATCACTTGGACTGAATTGAAAAGGCTCTTAACCAATAAGTACTGCCCTCGAACTGAAGTCAAGAAAATGAAAGACGAATTTTATAACTTGGTTGTGAAAGGAAATGATCTTAAGACTTATATTAGGAGATTTCAGGAATTAGCCGTCTTATGCCCAAACATAGTACCAAACGCCGAGAAACTATTGGAAGTCTTCATTAGTGGATTACCGAGAAGTATTGAAGGAAATGTTACTGCCTCGAAGCCTCAAACTTTGGAGGAAGCCATCAACATAGCCCAAAGATTAATGGATCAGATAATAAAGCGTGATTCTGTGCAAGAAACCAACAATCATAAATGAAGGTTTGAAGATAGAAGAATCACCAACAACAACAACTATCCCAATGAACACAACAATAATAACCACTCCAACAATCACAATCACAACAACTACCAAGATAACCGCAACAATAACAACCATAACAATGATTACCACCAACAACAGCATAAAAGACAAGAAGCCTTCAAGACTTATGCTGCTACCAATGGGTATACTGGAAACCTTCCCTTGTGTAAAAGATGTAGACTACATCACACGGGACCTTGCAGTGTCAAGTGTCAGGTTTGCAACAAGATAGGCCACCAGACCAAGTACTGCAAAAACAAAAGACCAACCACTAGAAACGATCTACAAACAGTATCCGTAATTTGTAATGCCTGTGGAAAGAAAGAACATTATGCAAATCAGCGCTCAAAAGCAAATAATTGGGCCACAGGAAAGCATACTTAGAGATGAGCTTGCTTTTGTTCACTTTAGAATTCCTACCCTAGAAACAACTCTCGAGGATATTCAAGTTTCATCAGAATCTTCTTCAATCTGAAAACCCCAATCATCAAGCTACAATCCTTGTCATTTGTTACTTTTATCTAGAATTTTACTACGAGATACGTAGCATAAGTATCAACTCTTTTTAGAGTTTCATATGTAAAGCTATCCATGAAATAATAAAGTGATGATTCCGTTACATCTTGTTATCTGATGATATCAAAACTCGACATTATTTGTCAATTCCATCGATTCTAATATGTTCAAACTCTAAATACTCTCCTCATACCTTTGCAACATAAATTATCATCCTCAATTATATGGACGTCAGTACAATCAACATCTCAATATTATCTAACAATTCATGATCATATCATTTTCTACCATATCATGTTTTTTAGGTAAGACGATTTATGATCATCTTATTGAAATGAATTAGAATGCTTCTTCATTTGAATAAGGAAATTATAAATCCCTGAACTATGAATTTATAAATTCTTAGTTACAAGGAGTTGGACGCTTCTTTTTGTAAGTGACTAATTATAAATAAGTAGGCTTAAGTATATAACATATGTACAAACAAGTTTCTTTCAATCTGTTTGTATAAACAATCCCTTAATCATTATCATTATTACCTTTATATTCATTATTACCTTCAATATCTATTCATTTCCAAATCTGTATCTCACGTGATTAGTAAATCTCTTACAAATTCATAATCATTCCTTAACATCACTCATTCCATGATCTTCGTATACTAAAAATTCTCTGTTATATTCTGCAACGTAATAACAAGGAAACACACAAGAATCTATACAATGTCAAATGATTTCAATACCACTACATATGAAAATTTTGACAAAGACTTGTGATAGCATTCTTATTTTGATATTGAACTTTTAATAGGTTAATGAATAACTGATTATTTTAACGATCTGAGTGGCGCAACGTATTCCATCCACCCAGGTTCTATCAGGATCTGAAGAAATTCTATTTTCTATCATCAAGAGGTGTGGTCTTGGAAAATAAGTAGACGTGTAAAAGGAGGTAATTATAATTATGGTGCGCAACATAATTATAAATGCATCACGAAACATAATTAACGTGAACTTGTACCTTGATTAACTAAAATTCATAACCCAGGTACCGACTCTAAACAATACCACTATAACTTTTCAATTAAATCTTTGGACGAGATTTCTGTAAGGGGTGGAGACTATAACAACCCAAGAATTTTAAATCAAATGCAAAACCTATTTTACTATTATCACAATTGTACGGGGAAAGTTTTCGCTTTAATGACATACTTTATATATCCAGTATGTCATAACAAAGTAGACACTCGAACGCAACCTAATCTAGACTATCCTTCCCTTCATATTATGTCAAGCAAACATCCATAACAGCAAGTTAATATCATAATATCCTTATTAACAAAGTTCATTATTCTATAGATGTAACATTCGCATCGTGATTTCTAAACGGGCTTTAAACCGTTTTATCGTATACCTCTAAACCCTAATTCCCTAAATATTAATAATCTAAATGAATGCACCAGCTACTAAAGCATATGTAACAAGTATTATAACATATCATATGATTAACATTTCTACCAAAGAAAGGTACAAGTCCTTAAAAGCTCAATATACAAGTCATTAAGCATGATCTCTAAAATAGCCGTTTTACCTCCATTTTCATTCCAATTTCTTCACCACCACTTATGTACAAGCTACTATACTCATCTTACAATATATAAACCCTAAATATTCTATTCATAAGCCTTCACACACGTATTTACCACCTCAAAACTCTAATTACAAAAACCCTAAACCCTAAAACAAGATACCTTTGGAGAATTCGAACTATCATGAGACCTTGCAAGGTTTAAGATTCTACACTTTTTTTAACATTTAAAGATTTGTAAGTCTTAAATATGTATAATTAAGGGAAATCAAGAATGTCTAACATGGAAACTAAGCCATCTCATCTAGCTTTTTTCGGGAGGGTTTACGAGTTTAGGATTTGTGAATATGTCAAAATTAGCAACGCCATCTATAAAGGATTGAATAGTCAATGTCATACATTACAATTCAACTTAATCATGTATATGATAGAGGCATAAATTATTGGCCCAAGCCATTGTGGGCTTGTATAATAACCCAAAATTTTCATCAAATGCATTTTACTATGATCACAATTATATGGGGAAATTTTTCGATTTATTACATTACTTGCATTGTTAATATCTCAGTATGTCATAACTAAAGTAAACGAGCTCACGCAACCTATCTATGATGATCCTAGGTCAAGCAAACATGATAACATGTCAAGTCAATATCATAATATCATTATTACAAAGTACATTATTCCTATAATGTACCATTCACAACGTTATATCAAAACGGGCTTTAAACCATTATCGTAAGCCTCTAAACCCTAATTTCATAAAGGGTTAACATCTAAAGTGAATGCACAAGTCATTAAGCATGATCTCTAATAGTCGTTTTACCTCCGTTTTCATTCTAATTTCTTCACCACCACTTAAGCAAGTTACTACACTCATTTTACAATATATAAACCCTAAATATTCCATTCATAAGCTTTCATACATCTTTTTATACTCAAAACCCTAATTCAAAACCCTAAACCCAAAAACTGAGCTAGTTTCTAAACCATGACCCGTTTCTTGTTTTTATCCATTGTAACCTAAACCAATACTTAAATATGTTATATAAATAAATTACACCATTATCAATCTTATTCCATTATACATTTCATCATTCTACTCAATTATACAAGAAACAAATCCAGAAAAACCTAAGTGTGCTACGAATTATATGATTTTTGACCCGTTACTCAATTTTCAGACCATCTCATTCTCAAGAAGCAACCAGATTCATATGTATAACCCATAAAGAGTTTATCAAACTCTTATCTATCATTAACATCTTTCTTCAACAATGTACAAGTATTACAAAGCTTGAAACCCTAAAAGTAGTATACGAGCCCCTATTCCAAGCATCTCCACGACTTATTCTTTTCAATTTCAACCTTTTTAACTTAACACCATGATCAAACCTCATTAATAATCCTTTATTAAGTCACTAATGATCTGTATTCCATCATTTCCAATCAATAATATTCGAATTATAAGCAAAGAAAGTCATGAAAACCCTAAACCCTACCAAATGGTACCCGCGGCCTCATTTCTTCAATTTAAACCCGTTTTAACCCAAACCAAATGCAAACGTTTGCTAATAAACTTATTTACAGGACTCCTTGGGAAATATTTCTAACCATCCATGATCGTTATTATACGAAATCTAAGCTAAAGAAAAAATTGTGAAAACATGCCGAGTCCAAAACAGACCGCAACCATTTTTGGCTCTTTAAACCCATTTATAGCCCATTAACATGTGCAAAGGCACTTGTATAAACTCCTTCTAGGACACCTGGTTAGCTCTCTTGGTCGAAATTAAAAGGCATCTTGGTCCTTCTTTTTGCTCCATCAGTATCGGAACACTAGAAACCAAAACCTCCTCCATAACTACACTCTGCCATTAGCCCTTCTCCACACAAGCCCTAGAACTCTCCACATAATCTCCCAGGAGTCATAACCTGATCACTAAGATTCTTGGCCTCTAAGGCGTTGGATATGCTATTAATGGGGTCTTGGGCATCATTCAAACTCGCCACAACACCTCCGCCTCTATAACCTTATAGGCAGCATCCTTTGCTCATTTTATGTTCTTGGATCATTAAAGAAGTTCAAGAGTGTAGCCTGAAGAATTGAGAGCCACGGAGTAAAGATACAAGGTGTACGAGTGAGACTACTACCCGAAAACGAACGTTTCCAACATTTTGCTCCTGAAGCTACTAACCCAGGTTTTGAAAATGTTCTACTTCTTCTACTTACACCCTTGAATGTTCATATGAGCATAAATGTACTCTTTTAAAGTTTCATAACTCAATTAATGTCATTTTCAATTTGATCCTAAAAACGACGTACACGAAAACCCTAATTTCGGTTTTTCTTTAAAACTAAATGTCTAATGATTAAAATATTGTTATAATCTATCATAGATGCTTAACTAATGTTAAAATAACCACTTTATTGATTAAGTGAAGGAGTTTGTACTTAAACCCGTGTGTTTACGTTTGAAACCCTAATTTTGGACCCGTTTTGCTTCCTAGACTTAACGAAATCGATATTTTAAAACTTGTGTTGCTTTAAAAACCTCATACTTTTAGTTTATTATAACTTATAAAATATCTATTGAAATGTTAAATTAGCTTTCATGGAGATTTTGACTTTCGTTGTGTAATTTATCCTTGCAAGGGGTATATATCGTTAACTTTTGGGAAACTATAACTGAAAAGGACCTAAAAGTGTCATTTTATCAAAGTTATAACTCCAAGGGATCTAATATGTCACTTTTTAAATTCCAAGGTTTTCTTGGTATATCTTTCAAAGTTGAAGGACCAAAGTCGTAAAAATGCAAACTCTAAGGGCCTATTTGCAATTTTCAAACCCCAAGGTCTAAAATGTAACATTTTGAAAAAGTATAAAATCATGTTTAAAACCTTACAAGACATAACTTTAATTAACGCTTCTCGTGCTTAACATTTCCAGATATGGATTAAAACGCTTAAAACCGATTATATCGTATCACAATACTAGGGAGCTTCATATTAAGAGGTTTTATCTTGGTATTACGTTCTGACTGAGTTGTTGGGTTTACGATTTAAAGTGCCCTAGCTCCTCAAACGTTTACTGAATGACTTCTGAATTATGATGGCTCGAACAGTGATACAATAATTCCAAACTCTTCAATCAAACTCATAACTCTTAAAACTAAAGTTCTAGAGTACAATCTTCCTAAGACTCAACATATTTACTCAGGTTGCATATCGTGGCTGTCTATTATCATTTTGCTATATCAACCTTCCCCGGTTAAGATTGTGATAAGGTCGTCAGCTTTCATTTCAGAATAATTACTACATCTACCTATCAGGTGAAGTTCATAACCTCGCCTTTACTTATTTACATGTTTTATAAACCCGCGAGGGGGATACATGCTTGTTACAAACTCTTTTACATACTCGTTTATCTTATAACAATATGATTACTCTTCAAAGACTTAGTGAGATTCATAACCTCGCCTTTACTTATTTACATGTTTTATAAACCCGCGAGGGGGATACATGCTTGTTACAAACTCTTTGCATATTCGTTTATCTTATAACAATGTGATTACTTTTCAAAGACTTATACATGCTATACATTATGAATACAAGTGTTTTTGCAAGCTATATGCTAATCTGATATACCATTATCACTAATGTCTAAGTTACTTTATGCCAAAAGTCCCTCATTATCATGGACCATTAATCACTTTCGGGTGAACGCAAATATTGTGGATAGATCTATCGGGATTGACGAATCCTGTTTGTGTTAGCCAGATAGGTAACCAAACACACTATATTTGAATTACATAGGGCTATTATATATCACATCATTTTGGGTATATAAATATATATATCACATCATTTTGGGTATATATATACACTAGTCAGTTTGTGTGCCATGAGACCAGACTATACCAGACCAGACAAGACCAAACAGGGCAATAACGGGATAATACACTGTTACTATGATAATTGTATTCGTTGCAATTATTACTAATAATGGGTGTATAATAACAATATCATTTTCATAATAATTGTGTTTATACATTATGACTTGTGTTCAAACTGCTTATCAAACATATGAATTTCACTCAACCATTGTGTTGACTTTTTAGCATGTTTATCTCAGGTAATTGAGCAAGTTGCGGCACGGAGTGGCATGGACTCAAAGATGGCTAAAACTTGTTATCATTCACATTGTAACTAGATTTTGGGACCTACTTTTGTAAAACTCTGATTTGAAATAAATGATAACATATCTTTTGAAGTCATTTTCTATGATTATGATTGTTGTATCCATGAAGTAATACCCCAGATTAACTTCCGCTGCTATATTGTAAAAATAGGGGTGTTACATCGCACGACACAAAAACCAAACCGAGACCCTTATTTGGGTTGTAGCCGTTGAACACTAATGGAGAGCTCAAAGGGATCTTTAGGGTATTGATTTTCTAAAAACACAAACAAGGAATGAGCCCTAAG
>BQNB010100894.1:0-24599 GCA_026074375.1 Tanacetum coccineum | reverse complement strand
AACTTGGGTAACATATTTCAACCATTTCGGTTGCAAGCTATTCAGAAACTTTGTGTTAATTGTAACAATTAGAAAATGCATGTCATTTCTTTCCAAATCGATCGTTAACTGAGAAACACAATTGTAAACTAGAACAAGTGCTTCCCCAGGTTCAGCAACAAACTAATTAAATTCGTTTGTAAAACGAGTTTCTCTATCAACTTTGTTTTGTATACTTCCCCACATAAGACGTTCAACTCTTTTCCACATGTCCTTGGCTGAAGTGCAAGCATCTACAGAATTATAAATGTCATTTGGAATAGAAAGAAGAATCAGATTCATGAGCTCCATCCCAGCATCATAGTGCAATAACGCATCTCCTTGTAAATCCTCAGCGGTTTGCAATTTCAGAACTGTCGAATTGTTAGGAATGAACATTTCAAACTTATAAGGACCTTCATCAAGCGCTTTGTTAAGCCACTTTTGGTTTTCCCTTTTTCGATTTATATAGCGTCTAAATCTTCAAGCATGGGAGTCCTAGTCTCAGAACCGGCATCAGCAAGGGATTGTTGATATGTTTTGGATGTTGACATTTCGTATGATTTAAAGATTGGATCTTTGTAGACAAAAATGAGTGATATTTGTGAGAAGATATCCAAACTCGGTAGCAATTATCAAATTCGTACAACACTGTTCTCGGATAACAAGTAGTCTGAAACTCGGTACACTTCTCGGACAGAACTAAACTTGGACAAAGAATACTAACAAACTCGGTATTCTTAAAACGTATTAAACTCAGAATTGATATGAACCAGAAATCGATTTTCTTGTTTTAGGTTCTTTTTAAAAAATCAATTTTTTCTAATTCGATAGAACCGAGAGTTGAAAAAGTTCTTTGATTATGAATTAACAGTAACCACAAACTCGATAAAACCAAAATTTATGATGACTGAAAAATCCAAAACACGTATAACAACAAATTCGATAAAACCGAATTTAAAATCCAAGTTTAGTCAGTACCGAATTTATCTTTTAAAAATCCAATTTCACGATCAAACCGTGAACTTGTGATGTTTAACACGTTTGTAATCGAATTTCCGAGATTAAATCACTAAATCCTGAGTCACACTTTTCGATAAAACCGAAAAGGTATGAACACTAATGAAACTCAATAGAAAACTGAGTTTATCAAACTTCCTAATATACGTTTTTCGATAGAACCGAGAAAGCGTATATATCTATTATAACCCTTTTTCTACCGAAATTAAACTAATAGTGATACTTAAGTTTCCGAAAATGTAAAGAAATAAGCCAAGACTACGATAACTACTTCCGAGAATGAGAAAACACTACTAAAAATGCAAACTCCGAAAGAATACGATACGTCAAATCCAGTAGAACACTCGATAACGTCCAAATACTCAAAATAGCTGCCAAAACACAATTCGAACGCTCAAAAATCTCAACCGAATTCACTGAATGTCATTTTGAGGTTCTCGAACGTGTTAAAAACTCAAAAATCGAATCACTATAATTCTCTAATGGCGTATGATACCACTTGTTAGGTCTTGTTTATCTTGAATCATACATAATCAACCATGAAAGCTTGAAGAGAATAGTAGAGGATGGCAAGTATTCAAATTTCAAATGTTATTAAATGGAGGGAAAAAGGAAAAGTTTATTATAAGGCATGACCTTCTAATGATGATTAGAAGAGGTATTTATAGGAGAAGGAAGGAGGCTTCCCTTCCTTTATTTTTCTAATGTTTCACTTCTAGTCCCTATTCTTTGGCAATTATGCTATTTCTTACTTTTAGCATAATATACCTTATTACAAACTACTTTATTCTAAAGAAAATAAAGACTAATAACTAAATCACACGATCGACACTTTTTATGAACATAACAATCTTATCCCACTTCCACTCTGGTATCTCAGGTTGTTGCAGTAAACCCAAAGGACTTTGATGCTCAACCTTCACTTTTGCACAAGTCAAACACTTACTAACGTATGTAGCAATATCTCTCTTTATTCCCGGCCACCAATACATATCATGCAAGTCATGGTACATCTTATCCACTCCAGGATGCACATAGTACTTAGATTTATGAGCTTCGTTCAAAATTACCATTCTTACATCTCCTACTAAAGGAACCCATATCCTATCTATAAAATAAAAACTTTCGTCTTCCTTCCTTTCCATCTGCTAATCTAAACCATGTAGTCTTTCTGTAAGAACGTTCTCCTGCTTGAACGCCTCGCTCTAGGCTGCCAAAATCATCTCTTTTACTCCGGACTAAATGGTCATAGCCATTGCTCGAACACGTCTAGGTTTCACCCGTTCCTTCCTACTTAACACATCAGCCACCACATTCACCTTACCAGGATGGTAGCGAACCTCACACTCATAATCACTAAACAACTCGATCCACCTCCTTTGGCGCATATTTAACTCCTTTTGGTTGAAAATATGTTGAAGGCTCTTGTGGTCCGTGTAGATGACACTCTTCGTGCCATACAAGTAATGCCTCCAAGTCTTTAGAGCAAACACGACAGCTCCCAACTCTAGGTCGTGTGTTGTATAATTCTTCTCGTGAATCCTCAGTTTTCTCGATGCATAGGCGATTACCTTGCCTCTTTGCATGAGCACACAACCTAGTCCTTGATTCGATGCATCGCAGTAAACTACAAAATCTTTAATTTTGTCCGGTAACGACAAGATAGGAGCATCACATAGATTATTCTTTAAGGTCTGAAACGCTTCTTCCTCTTTTTCGCCCCACTCATACTTTTAGTTTTTCTGAGTTAGCGAAGTAAGGGGTTCAACAATCTTTAAAAAAATCGCGATGAACGTCGATAGTAACCTGCCAATCCTAAGAATAATCATCCAATTCCTCACTACCTCACACTTACTCGGGTCCACGTGACCAAGAAAATGTACTTCTTCCAACCAAAACTCACAATTAGAAAACTTAGCATACACCTTCTCCTTCCTTAGTGACTCTAACACTAACTTCAAATGAACTTCATGTTCCTCCTTTGTCTTTGAGTAGGCCAGAATGTCATCAATGAATACGATGACAAACCTACCTAAGTACGGTTTGCAAACTCGGTTCATTAAGTCCATGAAAACCACTGGTGCATTGGTTAACCCAAAAGGCATAACCGTAGACTCAAAATGTCCGTATCTTGTTCGAAATGCGGTCTTTGAAATGGCATCCTCATGCACTCGTAGCTGATGATAACCTGACCGAAAATCTATCTTTAAGAAAGGACACGCTCCTCGTAACTGGTCAAACAAGTCATTAATCCTAGGGAGTGGATAACGGTTTTTAACAGTTAATTTGTTCAACTCCCTATGATCAATACACATGCAAAAAGAACCACCCTTCTTCTTCACGAATAACACCGGTGCTCCCCACGGCGAATGACTAGGTCGTATGAAACCCTTGTCTTGCAACTCTTGAAGTTACCTAGACAATTCCTGCATTTTTTAGGGTGCCAAATGATATGAAGACTTCGCGACCGGCTTCGCTCCAGGAACTAAGTCTATACGGAACTCAACTTATCGCTGCGGTGGTATCCCTGATAAGTCTTCCGGAAACACATCAGTAAAATCACGCACCACGGGTATATCACTTATCCTAGGTTCATCTACCTTAGTGTTCATTAAGGCTTTGGCGGTTTTCCAAATACGTTCCCCATGAACTCGAAGTATCCCACCCTCATCTATTGGTATCTCTACTACTTTCTCATGACACACTATAACAGCCTTATTATTGGATAACCAGTCCATCCCCACAATCACATTAAAACTTCCATGACCCAACGGTATCAAATCTATAGTAAACAAGGAATTTCCTAGTTCTAGTTTGCAATCACGGATAATCCTATCAACTTCTACACTCTCACCATCAACTATTTCTATCACATAACCAGGGTTTACAATACAAGGTTCCACATTTAGCAAAGGCGCAAACTCAGTAGAAATAAAACTAAAATCAGCTCCAGAATTGAAAAGAACAGTAGGAAATTGATTGTGTAAAAAAATGTACTCGTCACAACTTTGGGATCCTGAAGAGCCTCTACTGCATTCCCATTAAATGCCTTTCCTCTTGCTTGGTTCCCATTATTTCGAGTGATCATGTTTCCCTCCAAAGCCAACGGGTTCCTTGCGTGTCTAGTTACTTGTTTCCATTTGGGGAAATCATAGAGAACATGGTCAAGACTCCCACATTCATAGCATGCCCTCTGATTCTGCCCTATTTCACCGCATTCACAGGCGCCACTTGCCTAATCGGTGCCCAACACTGTTTGGCAAAATGACCCGATTTCTGGCGGTTATAGCACAGAGTACAAGGTGCATTCTCTGTTATAATTAGACATCAATTATAAAATATGTTACTCAAACATAGGACCACATAATACCACAGGGATCGTAAAATACCGTACAAACCCTAACACAATTCTATTGTCTGAAAACTAAAGAAAATACCAGGAACCATATACTCAAAATAAAATCAAACGAACTCGTACAAGAAAACTCATGCAAGACGTTACGTACCCAAAAGAAAAAGTAAGGTCTTATCCAAAATAATGATCAACAGAGCAAACCTAAAAGCATCGATACTAACACGTCGCCAACGGGTTACGAAAACCAAGGGATATACAAAGAAGGAGTAAATGAATCCATCACTAATATGTTAGGAACAATTAGTGCTTAAAAGAAACGTTTGATACTCATACGAGTAATCAATGCAACGAAAGAACTAACAAAACGCGCCTATATCCGAAAGAGCAGATTCCGAACAACCAATATACATCGAGACGTCGAATAGGAAAAATCAGGTCTCCTTACTAACAAAGTACGATGAAGGGATGCTAAGCTTAGACTTAGGAAATCCGAACAAACAACCGAGCAAACGAGCAACCTCTATAATAGCAATACTAGGTATCCGCAAATACTATAGAAGGGAAACTTACTATTTATACAACTCAATTTAACATATCCTCCAATTAGGGTAAGAGAATAATTCTTTACCCATACCACCATCCTTATCATGAATACACATATCTAAAAAAAACATATTACACTACCACTTTACAACCAAACACAAATAAATGCAATCATGGTCACAAGTCTACGTGTGTGATGCCTTTATAATTATGTTGGCCACCATAATTATAAGTGCCTCCTTTCACACGTGTACTTACTTCCAAGATTACCCATTTCAATCATAATTCACATATAAGCACATATACCCATGCATACTTAAAACACTCCAACCTTAACACATAAAGGATTGATCATTCACATAACTACTTACTTATAACAAATAAAAACGAAACCAACATAAAGGAACAAAAGTCTCGCAACAATTCCCAAAATACAAAATATCCGAAAGAAATAATCAATAACAACATGACGAGGTAAAGGACGGGATAAACTTATGCTGGGCCTCGCTTGGGTTTGACTTTGCCTCAGCAAGAATCACCCGACTCCTAGGGTCCAGCCTTATTACGCGCATCCGACAAACGATCAACTATCTTATCTTCTTCGGTTCCACAAGAGGCTGCTTATAACGCTTAAGTCCAGTTGGGAAAAAGGTTCCCCAACGAGACTTCTTATGGGTGGGGGAAAACATAACAAAATTCTAAAGAAAAGTAATACATATCATATCAGATAATGGTAGGCAAAATAACTAAAACGACAATTTAGCAAAATACGAGATATATAAGCTATGCAAAAATAAAGGGGAAGCCACTACTACACAAAAGGCTATAAACACCCCCCAAAATAATTGGTTATGTAAAACCCAATCTCTATGACAAAAAACTAGTGGGAAGGGAATGAATGAAAATAGGTTTTCTTGAAAAAACCAGTTTTCATAATAGAAATCGTATAAAAATTTGTTTTTTGGGGTGCAAACCACTCTTTTTACACAATAAAAGACACTGGTGTGTATGTAACAACATGTCTCTATGTGTTTATGTTATAGACATTTTTTTATAAAACAACTGGTCTTTTTAAACAATCAAAGACACTGGTGTGTAGGTAACAACATGTCTCTATTTGTTTATGTTACAGACAACTTATTACCATTACAAGGTGAAAATTCTTTTTTTTACAATAAATTTCACATTACTTTTACTTAATAGTTTTATGTAAAACTTTGATAGCTCCTAATTTATACATGTTTACGCTATCAAATGTCCACGATAATTGCTCCTTTTTATGTGTTTTGATTAGATATGATGCTAAATTTCTCTTAAGGTGTATTTTAGTGTTTATATGGAGTAAATGGTGGAAAGACACGGAAAGTGACGAGAAATGAATTAAATATTGAAGAGTGAAAGATTTGGATACGTTGCAATGATTTGGTCATAACTTCTTCGCCCGAGCTCCGTTTTAGTTGATTCAAAAGGCCACGGAAAAGGAAAAATAAATCTTTATTTTTATGAGATAATATATCCGAAAATCTAATGTGAAAGTGTGATTTCCTGCTGAAAATTCAGTTTTCGTGAAATGAATTTATTGGCCTAGATTGCTCCAACTTGGCAAGAATTCACAAGAAAAGAAAGAAAAAAAGGCAAGACAAGAAAAACTCTATCTTGGGGCTTTTTTAATTCTAAAGTGAGCAAGAAGAGACAATTAGGGATTTCCTCCAATATAACAAGATTGCTATCAATTCTAAAAAAAACACACAGCCGACACATCCTTTAATTTACAATTCGTCCCGATGGGAGGAGAAAAACATTCGTCTAGAATAAATTCGGCAGCCAATAAAAAATTGGGAATTGCTTCATTTGGAGAGCAGTAGACGACAAAGAAAAAGTGTGCCAACACTTTAATATCAATTGAAGAAAAAAAAGGAGAAAAAGATAGCAAGCATTAGAAGACAAAAAAGTGACAGCGGACATGACAAAGTTTCGTTTACTTTTTATCTAGCGCTTTATGAACGCGACATCGGATCCACTATTTTACTCGGGTTTGAACTTTTATTATCTTAATATCATGTTGAACCTTTGTTTGATCCTTGCTATGTTTATTCTTTTTATCATGTTCGGCCAAATCTTTAGTATTCTCTTAGAGGAGATGAACCTTAGATGATGGATAACATTTTTTGATGATTTAATTACTCGTTATATGGATGGTTATTGAGTTTAATAAAGAACCATACTTGTTTGATTATGATTATTATTGTTTTTTTATCATGGGTATTGTATACATATTATGATGACAATCCGTATGTGTATGATATTTATTCTTAATCATTTGAGCAATCAAATAATTAGGGCTTGAGACTAGACATGCTAATAGGGTTTGAAACATTAAGTGTTAAAATTACATGTTCCATCATGTTAGAGACCAAATCCGATCTCGTCCTTATATTCTTTTTTCTGGATGAATCTCGTCCCTATCTCAAAACTATGTAACACCGTTCGTCCCTATCTCAAGAGATAGGGACGAATGGTGTTACATAGTTAATTACATGGTTCGTCCCTATCTCTTGAGATAGGGACGAACGGTGTTACATAGTTTTGAGATAGGGACGATTCATGCAAGAAAAAAGAAATAGGGACGAGATCAGGGATTTGGCCTAAACCACAAGGACGAACCATGTAATTAACTCAAACATTAATTTATCTAAATTGAACATGTGTGCATGATTGCAAGTAGCGACGGCTATTGTTATCATTATATGTTTGTATTTCCCAGCCTGTTTGATGTCCGTTCTGCTACTGCTGTAAACATGCTTGTATTTCCCAGCCTGCTGAATTGAAATGCTATAAGTAGTTCTTAAAGCAATCCCTGTAGTTTGAAATTTCAATACATTAGGCTATTCTTGAATACTTTTTACTTGAATTTCAATACAGCAGATCACTAGCAGATGTGCAGACGTGCGAGTTCTTGTTTTTTAGATTATTGATGTTTTTATTTCATTAAATTACTTGTAGGTACCTTGGACTAATGAGCGTCCGTTGGAGAACAGAGAGTTGAACGCGATCATTGGCGCATGGTTTACGTTGTGGCGAGATTAGTCCTAGATAATTATGTTGAATTCTAGTGTTTTTCTTTATGGTTATTTGTTGAATTCTAGTGATTTAATTTTATTTGGAATTTTGGTTATTTTGCTTTATGTTAGCTGACATGAATACATAACTACTTACTTATATCAAAATAAAATTGAAACGACATAAAGGAACAAAAATCTCGCAACAATTCCCAAAATACGAAATATCTGAAAGAAATAATCAATAACAACATGATGAGGTAAAAGGACGGGATAAACTTATGTTGGGCCTCGCTTGGGTTTGACTTTGCCTCCATAAGAATCACCCGACATCGCGGGTCCAGCCCTATTACGCGCATTCGACAAACGATCAACTATCCTATCCTCTTCGGTTCCATAAGAGGCTCCTTATAACGCTTCAATCCAGTTGGGAAAACAGTTCCCCAACGAGACTTCTTACGGGTGGGGGAAGAACATAGATAAAATACTAAGAAAGTAATACATATCATATCAGATAATGGTAGGCAAAATGACTAAAATGACAGCTTAGCAAAATACAAAATAAATAAGCTATGCAAAAATAAAGGGGAATCATAGCAGTTATAAAAATAAACACTTGAGTCCTAAATGCATCTATATGAAGGACCCCTAGGTTATAGTCTAGGCTCAACCACCTACTTCTCTATAACCATTGGCTCTGATACCAATCTGTCACCCCCCCCCCTCCAAGGCGGAATTGCGAGGCACGACGAGAAAGGGAATCATCACAACACATTGGCGTCTATATAGAGAAACTAAAACATGCATAAAATACAAGGTATAGACACACAGTGTCATGAAAATACCTAAACACGTCAATAAAATCTAAAATGCTTCTGACATTGAAATGAAGGCAGTTCATGCCAAAGTCATGACATGCAAACATTCATACATCCTAACAAAGTAAACAATTAACATTCATCATCCAAAACAAATAACAAAATCTAGATAACTAAACTTCGCCAGCTTCCTATGGTCCATCAAGCGACTTTTCCTAACTTTAATCTCATCCTGCTGAATGCCTGAAAATGATGCTTATACATCAACACAATGGTTGGTGAGAAACATAGGTTTTTAGACACTCGTATCTAATTAGTTTCCAAAACAATTAAACCAATTACTGTGATTATAAAACAATACTTTTGCATGACAATTATGCTAACTAACATACAAGCTAACATGCAATTCAATCCAATCATCATTCAAACACCAAGCAGACGACCTCAATCGGTCTTGGATCATACCAAATCTCTTTCCCTCTAGCTTAGGCCATGGATACCCGTAAGTAACCCTCCTGACTAGGCCACACATCAATATCACATCACATAACATGTAGCACATAACGCATATCATTCACATAATAGTCCATGCATTTACACTAACACATAATCACAGGAATTCAAAACTTATTTCAACACTTGCATCATTTCTATCCCAAGTTTAAAACACAATAAAAAGTAGGACTATGTAACTCACCTGGATGCTCAAAACACAGCTTCCAATTCTTATCACGTAACTATACAAACAAATAAACACGGTTACACGCGACCAAGCTAAAAGCTCTAGTCCATGTAACACACATATGATGGATGTCTAAAGGTTTTATTAACCATCATGGGTCACCCCGACACCATGCCCAACCTTAACCACTTCTTTAACACATTACATTAGTTAACTACATTTTGTTCAAAAGTGCAGAATTTTAATGTAACTTTACCCTCTTAAAACCCTTACTTACTGACCTTCATAAATTATACAAAAAATGACCTAAGTTCATTTATGAGTTTACTAACTACCTTGTGATTCCCAACTACTCATTACATGTGAAAATATCCCAAATAAAATCCAACTTCAAAACTGTCCCAATTCAGATCTGATTGCACACTAAAATATATGGCCCTAATTACCATACTTAGACACAAAATCAGAAGCTATACTTATAGGGTTTCTTTATATACATATAGAACCTAATCACTGTAGATTTTCTAACCTTAATTCAACTTTAAGTTAGGGTTTTACCCTCCTAAACATGACCTAATTCTGACCCGTATTTACTGTTCTGATAACTTTTCTTGTAACCAATATTTGACCAACTTCCGGAACTCCATATCATTCGAGGCTGGACTTTGTGGAAAATAGACTCTTTGAACTACAATTTAGGCACTTGAATCATATCAAAACACGTTTTTATCATCTAGATATCATCAGTTGAACACAGACCTAAATTCTGCTCAACTCTAAATCAAATTCTAACGCAAACCTTAACATGCAACATGCATGATCATAACCCTAAACTAACCCTAATCATTATACCACCATTAATGTTTTATATATAATCTGTATTTTATGTAAACCCTAGATCCATCATATTAATTGTTACATGATTTAAAGAAAACTAAACTACTAGGGTTAATGAACATACCTAAATCTTGATTCTTGAAACACTAAATCACCAACTCGTTCTTGATAAAAAAAATCTTTTTTTTTCTTTCTTGAGGGTTTTGGCTGATCACAAGGGAGAGGGAGAGAAAAAGTGATTTATGGTTTTATTGGTTTTGTATTTATACTAATAGAATCCTAATTGTAATCAAACTTTGTTTCTTTTTTTTCTTTTCTTTAAACCGGCCGAACACCCCTTTATTTATATATATATATATATATATTTTATTTATTAATTAAATAATTATCTTCATTACCTTAAGTCTTTTTTAATAAACTAAGTAATTGGTGCTAAACTTTTTACATAAACGCAATTACTAAAAAAACTTCTTAAAATAACTTTTATTTCACCATTTCACTTTTATATTTACAAAGGTTGTACAATCTTCTCTATTTTTCACTCACTTATACTTACTCTTCTAACTTATACATTTCCCATAAACGCCTTAACACTCCAAACTAATCTAAACTAATGAGTAGCATTACATGCAATACGCCTTTCCTTTCCATTATCACTATACGTGAACAATGGAATACTCATCACTGAACACAAATGCACTCAAAATGAGATGATCATACACCTCAAAATGATATCATGCACCTATACAAACCACTTAGCACAAATATATTACATATAGCATACAAGAATCACACAAAATGAACTCTTAGCCATTTCTAAAGGTATCACTAACATGATTAAATCACGGATGTTAAAGCTTTGTTTATCAATTGGTGTCTGGAAGTCTTAGAAATGTGGATTCATATGAACCGACTGCTCTTTCTTTGCCGGACTCGACAAACTGGAATTGAAAGATATGTTTTTGACCAATTATGTTTGTTATCTCAGTTGGTAACTCACTTTTATCTGTCGCTTTGTATTTCTCCATAAGGTGTGAGCAATGATTGCTTGTAATCTTTTGACCGGCTTCTATGAAGAAAGTGAATTCTGCTATCGTTGTTCCATCGGTTACCATAGCTTTGAAATTGTACCTATTTGTTTTCATGGGTTATCATTTGTCGATGTGGTTGTGTTCATAACCAAGATTGAACACTGAATAATAAAGTTTGGTTTGGGGGAAAGCCTGTACGTCGGCGGGTCCTGTTTTTCGTGATCTTCTTAGGTGTAAATTCCATTTAGTTTTGTTGAAGCTTTGTTGCACTGGCTGCATGATGGATAACTCCAGCTTCTAGTGTTGTTCACACTTGGTCTGACCACAATGTCACATGTGAATCGTACTCCCTGCAGCAGGAAGTATACATTTAGTTATTGTGAAAGTCGGTATAGCAAAATTTGGTTGTTTTTGTTATTTAATTTTTTTTTGTTACAACCTTGAAACTTGTCGGGTCTTGTTCTAGTAGGGTCTGTAAGGTCTGTCGGTTATGTGTCGTTTCTTGTTCTGGATTGTGAAAACGATGTCTGGACACTTGAAGAGGTGGATTCATATTGTACTTCTCTTTGAACCTGAGTTGCATTATTTTTTGTATCGGTTATATAATGTGTAAGATAGGTTCGCGATAACTAATTGAAGTATTTTGATGTTACTTACTATTGTGTTATGATTTTTTCACGCTTTTGGTATCTGAGGGTTGATGTAATAAAAAGTTGCAGGGGTAGCTGCCAGATCTACATATGTCGATGTATCTTCTGTAGTTAATGTTATGGTTAAGAATGTTAGTTTATAAGTTAGAGCGGTAAAATATACCTCTATACTTTGATACGCGACAGGAGTTAACAGCAATCAGTGTTGGAAAGGGTAGTTTTTCAATCTCTTGTTTGTTTCGTTGAAACATACTTTGCACAGATCTGTTCCCACATCGTCAGCTGAATAACGTTTCCGTTATAAGAGAAAAATTCCCTTTATGTATCGACTGTGTATTTGTAAGTCTGAAAGAGCAAGACCGTTTTAGTGAACATGAAACCTTACTCTAAGCTCTCGATGTCTATATGTCGACGGTACTTCTAAACAGTGTTGGCATCTCCAGAGGGTATGATATCACTGATAGAACGTATGCACCTTAGGTAATCTGTTCATTAAAAGTGTTAGTAACCAGTATCGTATGTTCGGTCTGAAAATACAAATTTGTTGTAGGTTACCTGTTAGTATCAGATATATCATTTTGTTGTTTTCATATCGGTACAAAACTTTTGATTGCAACTGGTTGTATGCTGTGAACTCAAAATGATGTTTTAGAAACTCAGATTCTTTCCCTGTCAGAATTTTAAATGTTGTGATTTTCCCAAATCTCAGGCTGACTGGATTCTCTAGTGTCTGCTAGTAGGGTTTCATATCTTCACATATAAAATTGGAAATCCTGTAAGCTGTGTTTGGTTTCAGCAGCAGGTTAAAGTAGTCAGTGTTGTTTAGGTCCATGTTTGCCTGAACTGCATTGTTCTGCAAGGATGGATTTTTTCTTTTCAATGTCCTGTTAATAAGTATGATAAATCAAGTGTGTTAAAGTTTTTTACCTCTCTGTCTATTAGGATGCAACAAAATGCTATCGGTTTCATTTCTGGAATGGTTTTGGAGACCCATTTTCGGTACACCTTCACTTCTAACACGCAATTTTCTTCTCCAACTTTTAGAGCTGCAATAGTACTTTGTGACATCTTTGTTGATGACTAGCACATAGGTAATTATCAGTTTAGTGAAAACAGCAAAGCAACAAAATCATGTATGAACTATAGAGATAAAACAAATGTTGTTCTGTAGATAGACAAACACATACATGTAGTAATAGTCAAGTAACCTAAGCATTGTAAATAATATTTGTATAAGCTGGCAAATAATGAAAGCATGTTCGTTAAAAAAACATTTTCTTGCATATTTTAGTTTTGACAACTTGTTTTTTGAATTTATGCCAAAGAAAATGAAAAAATGTGTGTGATATCATATGTTTTTTTAGCTGCAGGTTTTGGTGTCAACGCGGTTGAGCTATCGTTTGTTGCCGATGGTTCTCAGGAATCCCTTGTAAATGATGTTTTTTGTCGTGTACGGTGGTTCATTGGTTTGTTTGTGTATCAAAAGTTTCAACCCATCCGGTGATGTTACCCTCGACAATGCCACATGACCATTGCTAAATATCGGTTCGGGTTAGTACACACCAATTTTTGAAAGCGACTGGCCTTGACTTTTATTTATAGTCATGGCATAACAAACTTTTACGGGTGACTGTGTGCTTTTGAAAGTGAATGAAAGGTTGGGATCTTTGTGCGTGAGTGGAATTCTGTGTATGAAAACTTTTTCACCGATTCTTGTTCCTGTAATGATTTGTGCCTCAATTAGCTTTGACATGAGGGTTGTGGCTATCATCCGTGTGCCGTTGCATAGACCTTCCGACAGGTTCACATTTCAAAGCATCATAATCGGTGTTCCCGCCTTTAGTTGTAACTCATGAGGCGGAAACCCAGGAAATGTAATAGTGTTTAGATACTCTATCAGATAAAGTAGTTCTGTTTCACTTATTTCTTTGCCCACTGGAATTGCTTCATCTCTACTTAAATACGTCTTCATTACACCTTTGACTGAAGACAAAATCTTGGCTTTCACTTCATCTACAGTGTGATTCTTGGGACATACTATTGCCTTTTCCTGAAGAGTGCCTGTAGTGTGGCGTCGTCATAAATGAAATTAATAAGTACTGGCAATCCTTGTTCGCCAGGAGTGATACAATATTCATGTGGAATTGTGATCCAATAGGTTTCTTCATCATTCTGTTGGTCATAGTCGCCTATTCCACCGTCCCCCACGTTAAGAATCCATTTAGCGAAAACTTCAGACCATTTTCGTTCTTCGTCACTTAGATCAGATCTCAGAAGTCTCATATTCTCTTTTAACGTGCAAACTTTAAAATGTGGCCATAAATAAGATTCCATAATGGAAGCGTGAATCAGCTCTTCTTTCGCATGTCTTTTTTTTACTGGCAGTGTTTGCCGAAAGTCGCCTCCTAAGATGACCGTTTTTCCTCCGAAAAGAATTTCAGGTGCACTCATGAGATCTCTAGGTGTTCTATCCAGTGCTTCAAAACATCGTTTATCATTCATTGGCGCTTCATCCCAAATAATAAGATCCGTGGTGATCAACAGATTTGCCAGCTGGCTGTGTTTTTTGGCGTGGAAAATAGACTCCTCGGTTAAGTCGAGTGGAAGCTTAAAACTAAAGTGAGCTGTACGTCCGACCGGTAGAAGTAAAGACGTAATGCCTAATGAAGCTACTGCCAAAACTATTTTTCCCTGTGATCTTTGCGAACTTATGATTGTCTTCCACAAGAATGTTTTCTCTGTCCCACCGTGACCGTACACAAATAGTAGTTCCTATTGACTTTCTTCGGATGCATTTATAATGAGACTGGATATTTCTTTTTGATCACGGTTTAGCTTTGGAACAAATTGAGCGACATCTTGGCTGAGCAGATCGCGCTTGTAATTTCTCTCTTCCATAAGGAGTTTGTTCTTTAGATCTTCAAGCATACGCCTTGGAGGAAGCGGCAATCCAAAGTCCTTGATAGATTTCCCAAATTTGCTTAGTATCTTTTCCAGTTCATATAAAATATATTGTTGCAGTTCAGGGGTGTTAACCTGGTATTTTGGAATGCCTGTTGCTTCTGATACTTTGGTTGGGATGTCGTCTTGCATAGCATACCAATGTTTCGCCCACAACTTTGGTGGGTCTGCAACATCACAGTATATTAAAATATAGGCAAAGAGCATCCTCAGCTCAACAGATGATGCTGACACAGCTGACTCTTCAAGGGCGAGGTCCCATTCCTTATCGTCACCAAGCAAACCTAATGCTTCACATGTGGCCAGGTAAGTTGGTAACACTTGCCTATTAATAGTTTGTACTTCAGCCGGGGATTTACACCCTTTTTTATGGCACAGTAACATCCGAAAGTAGAAAAGGTCACCAGAGTTTGGATGAACATAAGTGAGTCTTCCAATTGACTTTTTGGTTCTTATCACCCTTCGGTGCCAGCTCTTTGTCTTTGGAGACCATACAGATTCAGAAGGAAAATCTAGGTAGGTAAGGTGTCGGCCATCGGTATTTTGATTGTTATAGACATACCATTCAGTGAGTGTTGTTTTCTTCTTGTCAAGCATATTGATGATTATTTCTAACCTATCTCTATTGCGAAAAGTAACACGTTGCATGTTTTCTAAATGGACGTTCAAATTTTGCACAGCTGGCTCTCGACAATGAATAGGGAAGTCGAAGATTCTCCAACAAGCTTCAAATGGGCAAACGAAACGACCATCAACATAATTTTAGATTTCGTCCACTTCCACGCGCTGCTTGTGAACTAAAGTAGACGTGTCTTTAATCGGCTTGCTAACCTTTGCAAGGATGCGATCTGGACCTTTAGAAATGTATTTGAAAAGGTACTTAATCAGCATGCTCCAACCACAGTACTCAACATTTATGTGCGCATGAAATGCCAGAGATAACCTCCGATTATACGGGACTACATTACAATTGTCTAACCTTGATTCACCCTTCATAACATGGATTTCTGTCTGCTTTCTTCGATAGTGTGTGTGCCCATTGGTATCAAAAAAAGTAGTGTCATTGTACTTCTTTGGAAAATTCTTGCTGCAGGTTCTATTTTCCGTACATGCTGCACCGGGGTTTGCGACACCACATGGTCCATGCATCATTAGCTCGGTGACTACTTTATACCCTGTAGGGTCTTTGACAGGATCATGTATCTCAACAAAAATGTAGTTGTCAATCTGACGTGCGTTCGTTATTTTGCTACCTGGGCTAACCTATAGAAGTGTATGACAGTGTGGCAAACCTCTCTTTTGGAACTCTATTGTGTACAAAACTGCGTAAAAACAATAGTAATGAAAATTAGGTTTTATGAATGATGGAACATTAGGTAATGGAAATAAGTAAATAGTAAATGCATATGAATCACCCGTACATGTAGTCAAGTAGCCGAATGGTTTTTCATATTTCAGAAACTTGATGAAGTCGTTGACTTTATGGTCAAACACTTTGCATACAATATCGGCTCTGTCACTCGGTGTAAGACCGAGATAGCTTATCATGTACCGCTTTATTTCTGGCCATTTCACGTTACACGTAAAAGTAATAAAATACTGCGGGTTTTCTAACGACCTACAAATTGCGAGTGCGTCTAAATAGAGGTTGTACATATAGCGAGGTCTGCCTGTAATGTTCTTGGCAGCATGATCATTGATCCAGCCTCAATTCCTTCTCGATCTCCTTGGGAAACATCATCATACAGACCCAACAAGTAATCAGATCGAAGATCTTTTTGATTCGTGCGCACCCAGTCTAGTCGGCTCTGCTCAATTGCACAAAACACTATGACAACATACTGTTGAAACATGCGTCCACTTCTGAAGATAATCCCAAAGTATTTAACCCCTAGGTGTAGCTGGTATTTGTAATACGCGTTCATCGACACCTTTCTACCCTCGCTGCTACCATCCCTAGGTTTTAACACCGTGTTTGGATAAAACCCCGGCTGACCGAATATGAACAATAACGGGTACTACAAAGACATATATGACTGCTGAACTTTGCTGATTCTTTGAGGAAGACCGCCACTGAATTTGATGATCACATCAAAACCCATTTCACTTTTCAGCCTGTCTTCAAAAACTACTCCCCCTAAAAGACCAGAAGTTAGAAGCTCATACCCACGAACGCCGCCCTTATTATAAAGCGTAATTTTGAGTCCTGGTATTTCTCCTGCACTGCATATGTCTCGTGCTGTTCTAAAAAGCCTGACCAAACCATTATGTTCATCGAGTACGTGTATCAGGCCTTCAACAATCTCGGGGTTTAGTGTCTATTCGTGCCTTCCTCTAAAATTTTGCATTCTGTTAGCAACTTCGTCTTGTGTGTCGTAAATGTACAGTTGTAGAAATCTGGGTTCATAACCTTCTTCTGGGCAAAGAGACCCAATCCAGTGATAAATTTGACCAGAGACTTTGAAAACATAAGGCCTTCTTCCCTTGTTTATTGAGTCATCGACTTTAGCACCAAATGACGTCATCGCGAACATCTGGTTGTAAGTTCGGATGTGCTCCATGAAATGGTTGTTTCTTAAGAGTTGTTGAATAAATAGAGGTGGTGCAGGAGTCTCAAGCATGTAGATTTTTCCTCCTTCGCAACATAAATGGTACTCAGGTCGGTCACCATAGTTGCTGCCCTTTAGCCGTTCAGCGTACCAAACAGCCGCAGTACCGACACTGCTGCTCGTAGTCGCCTAAATCTATGTACGACACATTGTCCTTTGTAAAAAATAAGTTGATAAATTAGATTGAGCCACGGATAGTAAGACATTTTTTTTAATTTAATGGAATGAGAACACGCTAAAACAAAGATTCTAAAATTACCGTGATCACCCGATCGTACTGTGACACATGTATTGGCAAAAGGCTTTTTAGAATTCTTGACAAACCGAGCACGTGAATGGCTCGATGTTCGAGTGCTAATGATTGAACTTTGGTTCGTAGCATTTTTTTTAGCATTTTTAAAGCTGCTATATGGGAAGGTAACGATTCCATGTGTAATAGTGTGGCCCGTAATATCCATACATAAATATGCATGATTACGCGGGGCCACCATAGATGAAGAAGGAATATGTCCCAAGGAATCTAGCATATCAAAAGTATTAACACATGAGAAAATCTAACAAAAGAGTGTAAAAGCATACACAAACTGCTGCATCAGTCTATCGTGAGATAAAAAAAGATTACCCTGCGTCTGCGTCACGACTGGTCCAGAAGCATGTTCAAGCGTAGGTGTTACTAAAGGGATATCCACACCTTTCGTTGATACACAACATTCGATAGGCGTGACGGTTGATATATTGTGCAAACATTCAACTCTGCTAACATCAGACGTTGATACGTTGTCGTTAACAGGCGCTATGGACCAATTCAAAAACATAAGGTCAACATTGTTCCGTCGATTTGCATATCAGGTGTTGCTTAGTAAGTATAAAATACAAATTACATAGAAGAGATAGTAACCTGCATTTCCAAAAGATGCGGCTCGAACCCATACGTAAGTCTGTTGGGGCTGACTATCTAAAGAAAACAATATGAATGCAGTTCAGTGCATTGCAAGTATAGGTTCAAATATCTAAAATACTTGTTGCATTCAAGGACCGCTAACATGCATTTCTAACACATGTGGTTTCATTCTCATGGGGTACCAGCCGGTGTGGATTACCTGACAAAAGAAACGTGAATAAAATTCATCTGAAAACTAGGAAACATAGCACTGTACAGGTCTGAGTTGGTAACAGTTTAGCAAAAACCTGAGGTGTTAACGCAGTCTGACCTACGGGTGTTTAAACACATGCATCTAAAATGGTCAAAAATCCTTGAAACAGGCACCGTCGTTACATCTACGAAGTCAGCACTTCTAATCAACGAACGTGTCATAACATTTCCACCATCTCCAATAGTTTGAGCATGAGCAACTTGCACAACGTACCCGTCAGTACTTTATTCAGGAGCAGGTGTTGTTTGGTGTATCAAACCACCACTAAGTTGATTACCAGCATATGCGTTAAAGAAGGATACCAAAAATAAGCAAACACACCAACGAAAACAAATATCAGCAGCAAACATTTGAAACCGATAATGTTTTACCTCTGATATCATAAACACTGGAGGACATTGAATAAGCGGAATCTTCTTCACATGTGTGATCATCATTTCGGCGTACATATTCTCTCATACTCATGGCCTCCTTCAAAACCACAGACAACAATACCGCCATTGACAATGCAATTTACAAAGGCCGGATGTGATTCGAAAACGCGAACGCGAGTAACAACGTTGACACCATAATTTATCAAAGAGGCGGCTAAGTAAATAACCTTAATCCTAAACTCGTATAACGAACTTCTAAAACCCAAGAGGACAAAACGCGAATACCAACGCTGACACCTCTAAAACCCAAGAAGACAATTTGACCACTATTTATGAAAGAGGCGGCTAAGTAAATAACCCTAATCCTAAACTCCTATAACCTACTTCTCAAACCCAAGAGGACAATTTCTTAATCCCTAGAAGAAACCAAAAAGAATATCTAGATTGTTAAAACAACAATAACATAAACCAAACTAAGTATGATGGAAACAACAATACCATCCAAATCAACAAACAAAGACAGCAACCTAATAAAAAGAGAATCAATCATACCTAAGGAGGTTGTAAATGGCAGAAAAAAGGGGAAAAATTGTAAAATCAAAAGAATATATAACTAAGGAGCAAGCGGAATACAAGTGACAATCATGCATATTGTAGTATGCTTAGTCACCACTGTGTGTAAACTATTGTGTGTAAACTGAGAAACTGAGAAGGAAAGTGAGAGAGAAAGAGTGGGAAAAATGGGTCGGGAAGGAAAGTGAGAGAGAAAGAGTGGGAAAAATGGGTCGGGTCATTTTTTCATTAAATGTGCATTGGAGAAACAATACTGGCCTTTAATATAATAGTATAATAATAATAATTTAAACATTTCAAGAATCGCTGACGAATAATGTGTTAATGAACGAACAAAAATGAGCTATTTTTTAAAGAACAAACATGAACACCAATTTCCATTTGTTTCAGTGTTCATAATAGCTAGTTTATTCGGTTAAAATCTTAACTAACGGACGCGAACAAGCCTCATTCATATTGGTTCGGTTCTTTAGCCTTACTTATAGATTATCATATAAAAAAATTTGATTTTTCTTTATCTTCAACAAACTCTTAATTTCTTAATGTATTTTTTTGTTTGATAGTTGGACTTTCTATTCATTCTGTTATATACGAGATTAGACCCAATGCTCAATCTGTGGTATTCAAAGGTTGAGATCGGGTGTGATAGCTCACCACCTTCCATAGCATCTCTTTATATATCATTTAAAACACAAATAAATCTAATAACTCGCTCACAAAGAACACAATCACCATTTTCATTTCATATGGTGGTCACCACCATCGAATCACCCATTATTTTAATCGATCATTAGTGGCTTCTCCTTCATATAATGAAACCAATGTTATAAATAACGTGAGGCGTGGCGTGGTGGCATGACCAAGCCTCACGTCTTAATGGTTATGGCGAAGCCTTTTGCATTTTTAAGGCGTCACAAAATATGAAATTATTTATATATTTATATCATATTTCATATATATTGAGTTTACATAAAGCGTTGTACATAATGAATAAAGTTAAGAAATTATCCTTACATATAATGTTTGTCATTTTAGAAGAAGAAAAAAAATTATCAGAGTTGAATCCAAAAAACCTGTCACGCCTCACGCCTTAACGTGCCTTATCGCGCTTTTTCACACATCATCTCGCGCCACACCTAGATTCGACGTCTTGGTCCATTTCGTAACGTTGAGGCCACGCCTCATGTTTTAGCAACGCCTTGACGCCGCCATAACGTGTTTTTTAGAACACTGAATGAAACACACGTGATTATGATAAAATCATCCCGATCAAGTGCAGCCGTAGGCATATTATGGCCAACCTTATCCTCATACAGGATACTACTTAGTTGGAAATTGCGTGTGTATAAAAAAAATTATAACATGGCATCTTAGCTTCCAAATTCGAGAAACCAAAGGTAAAAGCCTTTCATATAACTTACTCCGTATATTTCATTAAAAGTAATTACGTGAAAACACAACTTTTTCCTAGCCTTAAATTTTTTTTTGAACAGCAGCTTTATTAAACGACTAGCAAGGAGCTAGAATTAGACAATTACAAGATACGGATTTTTGAGCCAATCGATCCATTTGAACGAGGCTTTACATCTAAACTTACACCAATAATAAATTCAGAGATTACTTAATATGTCACGTCATAACTCTTTTATACGTAATACCCAACTAAGCAAGATCAAAAATACCATTTTGAGAAGTATCCCATATTTAGTTAATATACCTCTAGACAAAATAAATTTAACATATACCTTTTGTTTATAAAGCTGATTTCTCAATTCATTTGCTAGACTTTTTTTTCAATATATTATCAGCCGTAAAATAAAAAGTGAGAAATTATTAGACTCCCGTTATTGTCAAATTTTGTATCTTATGTTCTTTTTTGGCAATTTGCCTTTTTTTAAAAGCTTTTTGATAAAAGCTACATGTAATGTTTACTATAGAATTAAATAACTATTACACTAAAATAAAAATATTTTCAATATATATTTGGTCTCTCTATATTCAGAATTAGGTGTGTACCCATGCATAATGACGTGATTTTATAGCGGTATATAGTTATAGTTGAGATATTACGATTAAGTATTCGTGTAACGTCTAACAATCGATGTTGGCAAGTTTTCATAATGATCCGAAATGACAAAAACATCATATTAGTTTTAGTTTGACAAACTGGATTTTTTTTTTTTGAACGGCAAAGATGAAATATATATAAAAAAGAGTCTAGCAAGACGCTAGAAACTTAAAGTACAATAGAGTCAACAAAAAGAATTACATAACATCAAAAAATGATAAAATCCCGAGACTTTAACTGAGAGGGAATCAAAAGGGATGAAAAAACTTTTGACACGAAGGCCGACGGATCGATTTTCACTTTGGCAAAAGAAAAACCCCCCATCCCGGATTGAAACATGGGTTGAGATTGAGATGAATTTGTTAAAAAATGATAAAGATTGAGCAATTTTAGAAACAAAAACTCTTTTAAAGCAACTATTTTAACGACTAATTTCAAAAACATTTATATTTTTATTTCGTAAAGTAACAAAAAATTTAAATTTAAGTTTAAAAAGGATATTTTGAGATTAAACATAATCTATTTTTAAGTTTTTTATGGATTAATAAAAAATATTTTTGCTTAATTATGTAGTAGAGACATTAGTGGTAGTGGTAGGTATTTTGTACTTCTTGATTGTTGGGTTGGGAACTTGGGATAATGCATGCATGTTCACTATACCCTTATTTCACCGATTATAATCATGGACTTCTTAAAAAAGGAATAGCTGCAAGCTAGGTCGTCCTCCTAACATTCTGATGAAAGTTGGTGAAAGCAATTGATATTCATTTTTTTGTATGGTTTCATTAATCAGAATTTTGTTTACAACACTTGTAACACAGTGAAATATGTAGAGCTGTGAAACTTAGTTATTAATAAGATGAAGTGTACGCATATGAGTATGTTTTTCTGAGTGATAGACACACACTCGGCATTTTTTTTTTTTTTTGAACGACAACTTTATTAGAACCACTAGCAAGAAGCTAGAAAATTACAAAGGAATCAAATAAGGGTGTTGAAGCCAGCTATCCCATCTAAAAGTAAGTTTACCCCTAGCAATAGACCAATTAAAAGAACGCATAACAATATCATCAAAAAGAGCTTCTTTCCGAGGTTTTTGAGCCGCAAAAAGAAGTTGATTCCTGAAATACCATATGCTCCACCAGGCGGTATAAAAAACTCCTTCCAGCACTCCTTTACTACTAGAACTCATCCGGAGCGACTTGAACCAAGCGATCCACTCTTGATAAGAATTGACAGGAATCCACAACACATTCCACCATCTACAAATAAGACGCATGACGTCTGTTGCCAAGCCGCAGCGAAACAACAAATGATCCGTGTCTTCATGGGTAGAATTACAAATCGGACAAGATAAGGAAGATACCTCCACACCCCTTCTATCCAGATTATAGCGAGTAGGAAGGCGATCAAGGGACGCCTTCCAAGCGAAGATATTGACTTTAATCGGAATAGTCTTAATCCATCGAGTAGGAATATCAGCTTTTGGAAGGAAGGTCTCATCTAGCAAAGTACGAACATCCTTAACTCGAAATTCGCCATCCCCGTTCAAATCTCAAACCCATCTATCTTCCATGTTGGACAGAATCACCGGTCCAAGTAAGTCAAATATATGTGCGAGCTGCTGAGACTCGACCCCTCCTCTAACGGTCCGACGGAAGGAAGAAGTAAGAGGAGCATTCATCTTGTCAGCCACTGTGCATACCTTGTTGGTGTCCAACGCATATAGACGCGGGAACATAAACCGAAGGCTAGCATCACCAATCCATAAATCATTCCAGAAACTCGTTCTCCTACCGTTACCAACTCGGATTTTACAATGGGAAATAAGATCGACACCTTGAGCCTTGAGAGTGTTGATCTCTTTGATGATAGAACTCCAAGACGAGGAGTGGGAAGCGGAGAGCACCTGTCTATTCGAACCATGCATGGCGTAAATAACCCGAGCCCATAAAGAATTGTCACCGGATAGGAAACGCCACACCCGAATTGTAAACGACACACACTTGGCATGTATAATATAAAGAATGTGACTCTGCAAAATAAAACATAAAGACTAATAAAAAAATGTCTTGGCATTACAATTAACAGATCGTACATATTTTGCAAATATATATTTATACTCCTATTATATGAGTAAGGATCAAATGAGAAGAAAACTTATAATGAGAATGATAAGAAGAAATCATAACCACACATTTCAGATGCACCTATAAAAATGCATACATCTCCCCTTAAAATTCTCTTTCCTATTTAAAATGTGTGGCTAGAAATCTTTCTTATTTTTCTCATTATATTTTTTCTTCTCACTTGATCCCTTCCCCCTATTATATTACGAGTACATAATACTTATTAGGACATATTCTAACAATTTTGCAAATATATATAAAGAATGTGACTCTGCAAAATAAAACATGAAGACTAATAAAAAAGTGTCTTGGCATTTCCTTTTCTATTGCCGGCGGAGCATAGAGAAAAAACATTGCATGAAACTTAATCTCAGCCATCGAAATGTTCTTCATATTAGATCTCAACCATTCAAAATAAAGTATTACCTATTTTTTAGCTATTGACCAAGACATCTATAGATTTCTTTCAGGATAAAAACACATGGGAAAAAAAAAGTATAACTTCCATTGCAAAATTTAAGTGATATCTTTATCCTCCCTCAATAAACTGTCAATATTTTTTGGCTGCTTTTGAGGGTTGGCGCCATTTTTGACATGGCGCCATTTTTTTCCTTTTCTATTGCCGGCGGAGCATAGAGAAAAACATTGCATGAAACTTAATCTCAGCCATCGAAATGTTCTTCATATTAGATCCCAACCATTCAAAATAAAGTATTAC
>BQNB010100893.1:0-24599 GCA_026074375.1 Tanacetum coccineum | reverse complement strand
ATATATCTTGTGCTGTTGATCTTGAAGTAACACGCCCCGGATCCTTATTCCGCTGCGACCCATTTTGAGGGTGTTACAATAATAGGGTATCCAACTCCTATTCATTAAACACAACATTTCATCAGCACGGGGTTCTATCTTCTTAATCATACCACACAAATCTTCAATTCCATAATTCTCCTCTTTCCTTGCCTCATCTTGAGCATTTAAAATTCTCTTAAGGAGATTTAAACCAATAGTAATAATGAGGGCTCAAACTCGTAGTGGCTTAATCCTCTCCATGCGACTTAGCGCATCATCCACCATGTTTGCCTTCCTCGGATGATAACGAATCTTGCAGTCGTAGTCACTCAACAGTTCCAACCATCAACGTTGTCTCATGTTCAACTCCTATTGATCAAGAATATACTGCAAACTCTTATGATCAGTGAACACAACGCACTTCGTGCCGTACAAATAATGTCTCTACATTTTTTAGAATGAACACTACAACTCCAAGTTCTAAGTCATGTGTAGTGTAATTCTTCTCATGAATCTTAAGTTGGCGTGACGCGTAGGCTATTACCTTTTCCCTTTGTATCAAAATTGCGCCCAACCCTTTGTGAGAAGCATCACAGTAAACCATAAAGTTTTCACTACCTTCGGGTAAAGACAAAATAGGTGCGCTACATAATTTTTGCTTCAACAGCTGAAATGCAGCTTCTGCCTTTTCACTCCAATCAAACTTCACACTCTTTTGAGTTAGCTTCGTCATAGGCTTGGTAATTTTTGAGAAACTTTTGATAAATCTTCGGTAATAGCCAGCAAGACCTAGAAATTAACGAATCTTTATCGGTGTCTTGGGTGACGCCCAATCCTTGGGTCCACGTGAATGCCTTCACTATCAATCACGTGACCGAGAAACTATACCTTTGAAAGCCAAAATTTACACTTTAAAAACTTGGCGTACAATTCCACCTTCTTAAGTAATCTTAAGATTAACCAAAGGTGCTCTTCATGCTCCTTCTTATTCTTTGAGTAGATCAAAATGTCATCGATGAAAACTATCACGAATTTATATGGATATGGCTTGCACACCCAATTCATCAGATCCATGAATACCGCCGGTGCGTTGGTCAGTCCAAACGGCATCACTTGAAAACTCCAAGTGACATAGCATATTCTAAATGTGTCTAGAATGTCTTTCACCCAACTCTGAGTTGGTGATAACCAGATCTCATGTTCATCTTAGAGTAGACTCTTGACCCTTGAAACTGATCAAACAAGTCATCGATTCTTGGAAGTGGATATCGGTTCTTCTCGGTAAGTTTGTTTAGTTCAATTATTGTTGTGAGCGCGAATGTTATAAATAGATCTATTTGGGATTGACATCCCCATTCGGGTGAGTCATGCTCACTGTTCCGGTTTGCAGGACAACGAACGTATACCATATCAGACATAGGATGTTGCGGGTTAGAACATCATCACGGGCAATGTTGGCAATTTATATTGCATTTCATACATGTCGAGCTTCAGTGTCATGAGCTTAGGAAAACGTAATTACATTTTATGATGTTTGCATCTGTTGCATTATCATGGGGAAATCTTGCGGTCCTACATTATACATTTTATAAACCTATGAATTCACTCAACAATATGTTGACGTTTTAAGCAATGTTTTTCAGGGGATGAATAAGGCATGAGGTGCAAAGGATACATTGGTGGTTTTGATTTGGATGTCATGCATTAAAGATTTTGTCGCATTACATTTTGTATATCTGTTATGGGCTAGAAATCTTTGTATTTTGAACAAGTAAACAAGTGAAGATTCGGGCTTTTGTAACAAACAATTTGTTAAATCCAATGTATCAGTTTTAAACGACTTTTAATGGTCGTTCTTATATATATCTTATGTTATTGATCTATGAAGTACCACCCCCAACCCATATTCCGCTGCGTCCTAATTTAGGGGTGTTACATTATTGGTTTCCGTAACTCTTTCGTCGGTTAATTCGACAGCATAACTAACGTCTAGCGTAGAGGGGATAACATCGAGTAAAGCACTAAGACGACATGAAACTCCTATCGGCGCCTGAATCAAATAACATAGAAGCATAGTGATTGTTGAGAAGAAACGTACTCGTGACGACGTTGGAATCAGGGTTAGCTTCTCCTCCTCCCGGCACATATGCCTTCCCTCTAGCTTCATCGGTCTTTTTCCCAGCTTTGTTTCCACGTGTCTAATTCTTCAACTTGGGACACTCATTCCTGTAGTGCCCCTTCCTTCCACACTCAAAACAAGTAGGAACCCTCTTATTCACTACTGGGGCTCTCTGAGTAGCTGTGGCAGCAACAACATTTATACAATCCCTGGTCATATGCCCGACCTTGTTGTACTTCTCGCATTTCACAATACATGGCCCTTTATGGTGTAGCTTACATTTGTTGTAGTAAGGCAAATTCCCAGCATATCCCTTCTTCTCATTGCTACCAGCCGTGTAGGCTCTTGCCACACCTTGCCCACCAACATTCTGTCTCTTGTATGGGGGTTGTTGTACACGGTTGTCCTTCTGGTGGTTATCAAACCTTTTTTTTTCTCAGCGTTTTTCACCGCATAACCCTTCAACTTTTGATCCATTAAATTGTTAGAAATACGGAAAACATCTTGTAGTCTCGTAGGCTCAGCAGCAATTACATTCCCTTGGGTGTTATCGGGGAGACCTCCAATGAATTTCTCAACCCGATCCTCCTCCTCGGGGACCATCTTGGTGCACATCATAGTAAGTTCTTGAAATCTCTAGGTATAAGCAGCCAATCATTGTTCTTCATGATCAAGTTCCACAGCTCAGATTCCATTTCCTAAATTTCATTTCTTGGGCAATACACCTCAGTCATTAGCTTTATAAGTTCTTTCCATGACATAGCAAATGCAGCATCAGCTCCAATTGTCCTCTTGTGTGCGTTCCACCAAGTTAATGCACTATTCAACAAGGTGCACGTAACATACTTAACTTGGAACCTCTCTGGACAATTGCTGATGTGAAATACTGTCTCCATCTTCTCAAACCATCTTGTCAACCCAACAACTCCTTCAATTCCTTTGAAATTCAGTGGTTGACACTTCACGAAGTCATGGTAAGTACACTCACGGGCGACAAGTATAGCACCTCTATCATTCCTATTAGGATTTCCATTCCCATTGCCTCCTTCATTTCCTATTCCATTTCCTCCACCGTTTTCGTCTCCATTTCCCCTAACGTTCCCGTTATCATCATCATCTCCATTCTGGCTTTGACTTTCAACAGCAAGTTCAGCAGCACGGTTTGCCTCATAAGCAGCCAATGCCTCCGCCACTCGTTGGTTAATGAGTTCTTCAATTGCCTCTGGGTTCATACCAGAGCGAGTGATAGTCATGATCTAAACACAAGACATAGCACGCGGTAAGATTCGATACGAAATATAGCTATTATAAATGGTAAATAGAATTTATAAGGTAAAATACAATAAACATGTTTTTCCAGAACGAGTAAATAACAATGAAAGACTAACACGCGGGAGAATCATAATAAGCTTTTCATATCATATATAAAAGCATCATTCGGTTACATTCAACCCATAATGGGGAACTTGATTTACGCTAATACTACTACTAAGAACTAGTTCTACTATTAGCCTAAAGTCCATACACAACATCATGGACGAAAACCCAAACGCCTCGCAACGAATGTCTCCAATCTCCTAAATCGCATCCTGTTATAGTAGCAGAACTTGAGGATCTACCTAAGCTCACTCTCTATAAAGCTCATGCGTCGCCGAAAACTATCGGCTCTCGCCCTCTCCATCCTCAGGGTGCCTCGAAGTCTCGCGTTGCTCCTCTCTAAGGACGCAACCTGCTTAAGTAAACTAGCTCTCTCTCCACCAACAATCAAACTCCTCGCCTCTAACTCTCTCTGTCATGTCTTAATGTCCTCTACCCTCTGAAGAGGTATCTCCATAACATGCCTATAAATATCATTCACAACCTCCTCAACCTGCTTCAAACGTTGCACAACATCAGGCATAAGCATACCATCAGGGATATCAATCCTGGTAACCACATCCACTCCAACCTCCATAGTACCTCTATCACTGGACTCGACCTCGTCCTCAACCTCGTCCTCTACATCAATCCCAACATTGACCTCCATACCTATACCTGCATCAACCTCAGCCTTAACATCCCTATCTGCTGCAACCTCAACAGCCATAGCATCAACCTCGATATCCGCCAACACATTTGTATCAATGTCCTCCTCAACAATATCCTCTGGTGAAATAGAATCCCTAAACCCATGCGAGGTAGAAGGAGATCATTACAAGAAGGAACTAAAGCTCTCGAAGCTTGGATAAATGAAGTCATGGTAGCAGCAGGGGACCTACATCTCTTGCGAGATAGTCTAACAGATGACTCAGAAGAAGAATCCCCAGCTGACGACTCAGATGTCCTCGGTGGATACATGGTAGATAATGGGGCAGACCTCTAACGGCGATAGGCCTCGCTATACCGTGGAGTCCTAGCAAGTGGTGGATAAACAAATCTCGATGGGGCAGATGAATCAGCAATGGTGGTGTTTGGTGGTGTATGTCCAGATAAATAATGACCCAAAATAGAATGCCCAGATGATGAATGATCCGAAGATGAATGATCTGATATAGAATGCCTAGATGATGAATGATCTGAAGATGAATGACCTGATGATGATCCAGAAGTAAAACGATCCAAATGATGTGATGTGTACCCCAATGCTAAACGATGAGAAGGTAATGGTCTAACCGACTTCCTCGCGGTCAATGCCCTACATGGCCCACCAAGATGAGTACGGTAAAGTCGACCAATGGGAATATCCTTCCCGGGTCGGATAAGAATAGCTCATCGTCGATGAATCTCGGGTGGTGCATCAACAGGTAAGATGATATCAGTAGATGCTGCAACAATAGCATATGGTGCGGGTGGAATAAGAGCAGTAGGGATCTATAGAGTAGAAGTAGTAGGTGATGATGATCGTGATGCAACTCTGCTCCTCCACCTAGTAAGCATAGCATCATGAGGTGTAGGTGAAACATGCCTCTCAGGCATCTCAGTATCTGACTCTAAATCGTCTAAACACAGAAAAGGTGAAACCATAGGTGCTACAGATACGGGAGGTAGTAAACTCTTCGATGGATCAGCCTCTGATGATGAATAAGTATCAAGCTCAAGCACCCCAGCAGGTGAGGCAACTACAACCGCCCCCACCTCCGGTGCAACCGGGACCTCAACAAAGATAGAACCGATAAGGATAACTCACGGAAAAGAGGATCCCACACTCTCGACTGGTAAGTACGAAGAAATATAAATAACCAGAGCTGCCATAACCTGCACAAGCAAAAGTTTATATAAATCCCCATTATATGAAACCATGCCAATGCGTGTAATGCAGGAAAAATATAGATGTAAAACATAGTCATGGCATAATTATACGTAATATAATTATGGAAATGTATTATAATTAATACCTGTATACTTATCAATAGTAATTATATACATAAGCAAGTAGAAACACGTAGGATCACATACTGGTTATAGACCAGACCTAATATTCTATCTGGTTCTCTATAACCTTGGCGCTGGATACCAATCTGTCACACCTCCAAACGGGGCCTGGATAGAAACACGTGTACAGGGGCGTGCCGTCATAATATACATCACAAAAGATATAAAGAATGACCTCTAAGGGTACGTTTAGAAATCCAACATCGTTGCATTAAATGAAAATAGTTAAAGTTTTACATAGGTTCATAGATATTATGCGGAAGCGAATAAAAGTTTTAGAATTTTGACAATGATGTTAAAATAGATAATAATAGTTCTTGAAAATCGGTCCAATGTAAGGCGACATCAGATAGCAATCAAAGACATCCACAACTAAGCACCTGAGAAAAACATGCTAAAACGTCAACATAAAGTTGGTGAATTCATAGGTTTGAATTTGATACAAGAATGGACCACAAATATTGCAAAACGCATGTAACTATTATAACAGATACAATATCACATAAAAAGGCATTTACATTACACTAAGCTCATGATACCGAGGCTAAATGTAATGGAAGCATGCAAAATGCTTAATAGACTTGTCTTGACGGGTGCCAACATGGCGCTTCACCGTATCACTTGACATGGTATACGTCCGTTGATCTTGTAAGAGCTACTTACACAGACGGGGATTATTAGTCCTAATAGATCTATTTACAACACTCGCGCTCACTTACCAATCCAACTAATCATAAGTAACTAACGGTTCATGATAACTCGGGCATACAAGTTTCACATTTACTTAGGCAACACGTAAACAAGATTGGGAAAAACGTAAAGCATTTGTGTCCAATGTTTAAAAGCATGCAATGTTTCTCACCCCAAATAGTAAAGAAAATTAGTAAAAACGTGGGGCTATGAACTCACCTTAAGCAAGTAGTGAGAAAGATATTCAGCGAAGTGAATAACGATAACGAACAACTCTAACTGCGACCTAATAAATAGACGCGCTTTAGAAACTAGAAATAAATACGAAACATCGGATAATACGCTTATAAGAAAAATAGACATCCATAAGTGTTTGCACTTTAGTTTATATAGTAAAATGTGTCAATATGAAAGTATAAGGTTTATAGTTACATTACGCCGTGTTTTAAGAAAAGTTTCTATTTTTGGAAAGTTACTATTTTAGGGAAGTTCTAAGTTTCAGTTAGTTAATACCGTCCCCTAATATTCGATGATTCCATGATCCTAAAACGCACTACTTAAACCTAAACGCCTAACTTCCAAGTCCATCTCGCTAATAAATATCAAAAGTTACTATTTTTAGAAGTTTCCTGTTTTAGAAATCCCGACAATATATTTGTGACGTTTCCAAAGTTTCTACTTAATATACCAGTATCTATATACGTTTCGCCAATGTTTTAAAAGCCCAAATATGTCTGAAAGTGTTCGAAAACCTCTTTTTAATTCAATAAGCACCTTAAATAAGTATTTTTCTAAAAAGTGTTCCAAAATTCATTTCGCCATAACTTGGCCGTTTTAAATCCGCTTTTAGTGTTGGACCTATGAAAATCTATCTATTAAAAACGAGCTCTCTAAAAACTACCTTCTCGCCTGATGAAAACATTTAAAAGTCGCTCAAATCCTCAAAACAAAATCGGATCAACAACTATATTTTTCACAAACGCTCCAAAAAAATCCATCTAAACTTCACAATAGTGCCTATACTAACCTAACCCCGTTCACTACTAATCCATCCAACAAAAACTACACTTGAATCTATTCTAGTTCCATCATCCTCTTTGTTGCAACCCATAAGTTCACTCATCCTTTCCATAATCAAAGTAATAGCATCAAGAACATATGAAAACTTTATTAGTTTATAAACCTACTAGTTTCTTTTTGAAAATAACACAAACACTAAGGATATGTATAAGACTTGATCAAGAAAAGAGAGACATAAAAGAAAGATCAAGAATATACTTACAAGAAAAATAGATATCAAGATGAAAACACAAGATCTAACTATGAACACCTTAGATCTTAAAACCCAATAATAAATCTTGCAAAACCCACTTGAATAATCAAAACCCTAACTATAGATCTTGAACAAACCCTTAGAATCAAAGAACCAACACTTGTAACCACCTTAGATATGAACAAGAATCAACCTAGAATACTTGGATCTTGAAGGAAATCAAGAAAAATAAACCCTAAGAGGGTTTATGTTTTGTTCCGTGAGCAAGAAGGAGAGAAAAAGAGATGAGAGATTTTTGATGAGGCTTGGAAATGAGAAATGACCTAGCATTTGTTATAACATGGTATTTATAGGAGGAATTAGGGTTTGGGTGTAAGATATCGTGTGAACCATGGCATCAAGGGTCTAGGTGAGCAATACACTCTAAAGGTGTGTGTGGGTGTGGGTTTGGAAGCAATAAGCCACAAAGGGGGGGGGGTTCAAGTCTTGATCACTAGCTAACCAAATTAAATAAAATGCTTAGTGGAGTTGTGGTCCTCCATGTGTGAGTGAAGACAAAGAGGTGTAAGAGTCACATGATCATGCATGAATACAAAGATGGCCCTATCTTGCATGTGATTGTGTTTTCTTTTGAAAATTCAAAAATAAGGATGAACGATGCTCTTTAATTTAATTAAGTGTGGGTGCATGCGTGGGTTTGGAGTAGAGGAGGAGGGGTGAACGAAATTTCTAACTTATAAACACGAGATGTACGATAACTAAAGTTTACACAAAAAGATTACAGGTTTCCGGGTCTCCGTTTGACCTAAAACTCTAAAACAGTACGACGTATGCGAAAAACGTATAAATCGTAAACGAAAGTGAATGTGACCTACGTAACACTTTAAAATGATAAAATAATGCAAATAACACGTAAACTAATCTAAGTCTGAAGCCGGAACGCGTCCGATAATGATTTTCAGTTTTATGCGGGACAACTTCCCGGAAAATTATCAGATTCAAACGTAACGCATAAAAGTAAAAAATAATGATCGGAAAAGTTTGAAATATTGACCTAAAATTTACGGGGCGTGACACATAGTAGAACATTGTTTGAATATTCGTGAAGAGTGCCTGCCCATAAGGGCAAAAAAAAGAGGACATGCACCGGACCGAAACAAAGCCATCCAAGAAGATGTTACCAAGCTCGCAGAAGCTTAAATCATGAGAGAAGTGCATTACCATAATTGGCTCTCTAACCCAGTCATGGTAAAGAAACACGATGGTAGCTAGAGTATGTGCGTATACTTCACGGACGTTAACAAATCATGCCCGAAATATTGTTACCCCCTCCTAGAGATCGACTGGAAAGTCGAACCCCTCTGCGGATATCCTTTCAAATGCTTCCTATACGCTTACAAATGATACCACCAAATACAAATGGTAGAGGAAAATGAAGAGAAAACAACTTTCCACAAAAGCCAAGGAGTCTTTTGCTATACAAAGATTCCCTTTGGCCTCAAGAATGCCGGAGCAACATATCAGCGGCTTGTGGATAAAGCTTTTGAAAAAAAATAGGCCGCAAACTAGAGGTATATGTGGATGATCTAGTGATAAAAATCTATATGGAGCAAGAAATCCTTAGGGATATTGAAGAAACCTTTTAAATTTTAAGGAGGATAAACATGAAACTTAATCCTAAGAAATGCACCTTTGGCGCAGAAGAAGGAATGTTCCTAGGTCATGTGGTCACCATGAAAGGAATCAAGGCATGTCCGGACAAAGCAGAGGCAGTGATAAAGCTACAGTGCCCAAGAACACTGAAGGAGGTACAAAGCCTCAATGGAAAGCTGGCAAGCCTGGACAGATTCTTATCCAAGTCTGCAAAGAAGTCACTACCTTTTTCAAAACTTTGAAGGTGTTCCAAGACATGATGCAATGCATAGCGGAACTGCCAATGGTAACCGCACCAAGACCCAAGGAAGAGCTGATAATTTACCTCTGTGCAGCCAGAGAAGCAGTAAGCGTGGTCGTATTGTCAGAAAGGGATTCACAGCAAATGCCGGTCTACTTTGCTAGTCGTGCCCTAGAAAAAATTAGTGCTAGCCCTGGTGCATGCCTTAAGAAGGCTGAGAAGATATTTCCTAGCACATCCAATAACATTCATTACTAACCAGTCAATCAAACAAATCCTATCACGGCCTGAAAACGCCGGAAGAATGCTAAAATGGAGGTTTAAGCTAGAAGCATTTGACGTCACTTATAGGCCAATGACATCTATCCGCGACTAAATCTTAGCTGACTTCATTGTCGAAAGGCCGGATGAAGATGGCCCGCCCATAGAAATACAAGTCGAGGAAACAATCCCAGACCCGTAGACCCTGTTTACGGATGGATCATCATGTTTAGAAGGATCAGGAGCCGGACTCATCCTCACAAACCCGGAGGGGATAGAGTTCACTTATGCCCTAAGATTTAAATTTGATGCGTCCAACAATAAGGCAGAATACGAGGCCCTGGTGGTTGGATTACGCATAGCAAAAAAATGGTCGTGCAAAATTTAGAGGCAAAGGTTGACTCACGATTGGTAGCAAATCAGATTAACGGACCATACATAGTAAAGGACCAGAACATGATCCAATATCAAGAAAAGGCTAGAACACTCATCAGCAGCTTTAAGAAGTTCTCCATCAAACAAGTACCAAGGAGCGAAAACAAAAAAGCACATGCACTCAGCAAGATCCCATCCACTAGTTTCGCCCATCTAATTAAGCAAGTCTTAGTGAAAGTACTAAAAGAAAAATCGATTAAGGAAAAGGAAATCCTCGCGGTCGTAGAAGAGGAAGGGGATTCATGGATGACACCACTATTCGAATACCTCAGAGACGGCACGCTACCAGCCGAAGTCAAGAGAGCATGTGCCATAAAAATAAAGTCAAGACAATATGCCGTGATCGGTTGTATCTTGTACCACAAGTCATTCCTAGAACCCTGACTATGATGCGTGGGCCCTCTTCAAGCTCAGTATGTTGTAAGAGAAATTCATGAAGGCACCTGTAGTATGCACTCCGGGCCAGGATCCTTCATAGAAAAGGCGGTCAGATCAGGATATTACTGGCCAACAATGCACAAGGACGCACGAAACATCATACAAAAATGTGATGACTGCCAAGTCCACCGTCCAGTACCCAAGAACCCTTAACAGAAGCTAAAACCAATAACCTCACCTTGGCCATTCTACAAGTGGGGAATCGACATCTCCGATCCCATCCCAGAAGCTCAAGGGAAGGTGAAATTTCTGATTGTGGCCATCGATTATTTCACCAAGTGGATTGAGGCAAAAGCAGTCGCAACAATAACCAGAAGACAAGTTAAAAAATTTGTTTGGGATAACATAGTGTGCAAGTTTGGCCTTCCATAGGAGATCATATCCGATAACAGAAAGTAGTTCAGAGATAACCTATTCAAAGACTGGTGTGACAAACTGAACATCAAACAAAGATTTGTATTCGTCAAACATCCACAGACCAACGAACAAGTGGAAAGAGCAAACCGTAGCCTAGGGGAGGGCATCAAAGCAAGGTTGGGTGAAGAAAACAAGAAGTAGGTCGAAGAGGTACCGCACGTGCTATGGGCGCAATCACAATCAAGACAAGCAATGGACATACCCTATGCTCCCTCACCTACGACACTAAAGCCATGATACCAGTCGAGATAGGAATGCCCTAACTAAGGTGCGCGAAAATAGACCAAGCAATGAATGACGAAGCTTTTCTGCTAAACCTAGATGTCCTAGAGGAAGAGCGAGAAAAACCGCGATTTAAGAAGCAAAAAGCAAAGCAAAGATGGAACAGTACTACAACGCCAAGGTCCGCAGCTCAGTCTTCAAACCTGAAGACTTTGTCTACCGCAATAATGAAGCCAGCCATGCAAAGGAAATCGGAAAGTTAGGCCTAAAATGGTAAGGACCATATGAAGTGGTAGAAGCACTCGAAAAAGGAGCAAACAGGCTCAGAAATGGAAGCGGAGACACACTTCCGCGAACATAGAACGTCAAGGACTTGAAGAAATGTTATATTTAAATTCCAATCATGTAAGCATCCCCTATTATTGTAAACCGCGCTAGCGGTAGGGGAAATTTTCATCTAATTCCATCCTATGTAATATTTTTATATCTATTATCAAATATCATGTGAAGCTTAGCTACCTTTACAAATTTTCCAAAAAACTTATGTGAATATTATACTTTGTATATCTGGTAAGATGCGCACACACACATCATTATGTATGCCACGAGAATGAGTACGACCCCATAATTAACTCTATTGTTCTAACACAATACAAAGGTGAGTAACCTAACAATTAACTCAAAGTATACGTAAGCGGATTGCAATCCCAGTAGAAAGGGACAAAAACCCAATAACATGCAATAAGACTATCACGGAAATAAAAAGATAACAAAAAATTATTAACATTAACAGTGTTAAAAGAAGCACGGCCACATGCGAGAAAAAAATAGGCAAAATATCCTAAGTACAAAAGGCCGAAAACTAACGGCACATATCTACCATCTGAAGAACCAATAGACAGCCACAAGCGGCCGTACACCAAAGAGTTAGTTTAAAAAGCTTCACACAGACGATCCGTGATATGAAGCACCATAGTTAAAATGGGCTCGAATATTACGGATAAAGAAACAACCAGTTGAACAACCTAAGGATCCGCATGCTTGTCTAAAATAGTGGTATCGAACAAATCATCATGGGGCTGAGTAACAGGCACCGCGTCATCAGTAAGAGTCAAGCTAGATATCTGATAATCTGCGATGGCAAGGGTGTTATCCTGAGAAGAACAGCTAGCCACAGCACCGGAAAGAACAACCACCTTCCTCCTCTCGGAATGACCACGAAGGGTATCAATAGCATAAAATAACAAAATCTTAGTGCTAACAAAGCCAGACCTACCTGAACTACCAAGCTCAGAGTAAACATGCACAGTAACCTGACTATAAACATGTTGAAGCTTGAGGAACTCGGGCGGCGGGTCCGCATCACTGTGATCACCTTCTAAAGTTAAAGCGGAGCTACATACTCGAATTCCTCAACCGCAGCTACATACTTATATTCAACATCAGGGTAATAAACTTCAACCTGAGCTAAAGACCTGCCAGCCTTTCCGTGCTTAACCCCCGTCTCCAAACCCTGCTGGATTCCCTTATTGATAGCCAGCGATATAACCTTTCCTAAGGCAGAACGACACTCAGAAGATTGGGCACATTTCATCATGACAAGACGAATGCCGTGACCAATGACCCATCTTCGTCGGCTATTGCAGTAAACATGTGGGGGTAAAGGTCAGTGTCCATATCACGTTTAACCTCAGCAATACGAGCATCCAACTCGGGAGCTCGCTCCTCAAAAAGCCGAGCCACTGTCTCTTGAAGAGACGTGAACTCTTCCTTCATCCTAGCTTCACTAACGATCTTACCCAGTAAACCCTCACAATCTACCCCCAGCTTAGTAACCCGACTGTTTAACTCTTTGCGAACTGACTCAAGCACAAAAACTTTCCTTAATAATTCAGTGTTCTATGCATTCAAACCAGCAATCTCACTAGCCTTGGTAGTAGCCTTGAGTTCCTACTCAAACACGCGCTTGCGAAACTCACCCACTCCCGCAGCCTCACTCTCGGCTTTCTTCAACCTAGACTTCAAATCAGCAATCTTCGCATCCTTTTGTTGGATAACCACAGAGCTATCGATAAACTTCTTTTCAAACCTCTCCCTTGACATAATCTCATGCTCATACTGAAAGCGCAACTCAGAAACCATGCAAGCATGTTGGGCAGAATTAATGTTGAAACTATCAAGAAACCCGGCGTCACTCTGATTACGAAGAGCGGCCCAGTATCCGGGGAGGAGTAACATGATCGAGCAAATTCTGACAAATTGCAGGGTGGTCTATCCGAGCATCGTTAGTCACATTCCAATTAGGAACATAAATATCTTGAGAAGTAGGGGAATCGATAGTTTGAGATTCATAAAAATCATCAATAGGAAATTTTGACTCGACGTAGCAGAAGAAAACCCAGCCTCGTTCTCAAGAACGGACGATCCTCCAACCTCTGTCCCAGGAACAAACGAATCATGTCTCTCATCCGCGGGCTCATTAGTAACAAGGTTAACATCATCCTGCACGAAAGAAACAGGCAGAACAACCTGAGGAGAAGTGAAAATATCAGTATCCGCAGAGCTTGAAGACAAAATAACAAATCGACTAGATGGAGGACACGTCCTTACATTATCACTATGAGTAGACTCATCTTCGTAATCATGTTCTGGAGTTGGAGTAACAGAAGAGGAAACAAATTCTTCAGCAGCAGATCCAGAATCAATGCCAACTTGACTATTTTGTTTGATAAGCCTTTGCATGGCAGTAGGAGACTTACCCGCAGTTGCAGACCGCGACTTCGAGATAACAACACCCTCAGTCCTAGCCCTCTTTGCAGGTAGTGACTCGACAGCAAAGGCTACTTTTTTCTTCCTCTTACCCATGTTAGCTTTCAACTCATCTTCAATAGTATGATCAACAAGACTGATGTGCTGTGCGGAAGGGGAAATAACCATATCTTCAGTCTCTTCTAAAAGCGGAACCTCACTTTCAGCAAGAGTCTGTTCGTCGGTCTTCACCTTGAAAGGATCCAAGGACTTGACAAAATCAAGCAATCCCATCTCTGCAACAAATAAAACAATAAATATTACACTACAGAACAATAATACAAAACTCTAACCTACACTTAAGCAAATACCTACCCTCATCATCACTATCTAAAAAAGTAGGACGAACATCAGTCTCAACATATGAACGACTTAAGCCTACAACGCACAGAAAGATCTTCGGATACTTCCGTATAAGAGTACGGTTCTCATTAAGCAACTCCACACAGGGCAAGTTAACATCATCATCCATAGGAAGAGGATCCTTGATGACGGAAGTGTCATTAAACCAAGGAATAGATAATGGACAAACAAAGGCATCAATCTAGAAAAAACGATTGTTCCAATTCTTCAAAGGATAGCCAACCGTTGCTAATAGAGTTAACATAAAACCGACAGAACGTATCGATAGTAGGCACGCGACCAAGAATACGTCACATAAGCTCAAAATGACTCACCTTTGCCGCGCCGATAACAGATAGCTGTGCAAAATTAATATGATAATACTCAAGAACACAAAGAAGGAACTTCGACAAAGGGACACAGAAGTTGGCAAACTCAACAAAATGGGTATACATACCAACCTTCCCCGCCGGACTATCTTTGATAGTAGCATTACGATCAGGAAACTCCGGCCGTAATTCAGCCGAAATATTAGATAAAGAATAATGAGAGTTTAACTCTCTTTGTGTCAACACGGACGTAACAGTATCAATCGTATTACCAACCATTTCAAAGAAAGGACGAGAACTTAGAAAATAAATGGAACCTAACCTGTAATATAAGGCACACGCCAGCAGAGGAACAAGTACACATGGGAGGAACTGGATAATTGGCAGTAAAAAAGAGAGAGAAAACGCAGTAAAACTGAAGAAGAGCACAGTGAAAACTAGTGAGGAGTATTTATACACACTCTCAAAAACTAACCCTAAAAGCCTAAGATGAAGACAGGTGTCTACACTCCCCACTGAACGATCAAGATCAAAAGAAACGAACGGTCACGACGGTTCGCGCATATGATAAAACATCACATCGGTCAGAAATTACGTGGCCAGGAATAGAACACGACACTCAAGGCTACCTACCCACTAAAAGACACGACCCGGGAGCACTCTACGGACACAAGATGCAGAACATAGCAAGCAACGCATTTAAGTCTAGCAATTCTTTCTGCACGAACGAAAAACATGCTAGACTAGGGGGACATGATGACGTATAGTATTATCCGGACCCTAAGTCCGGACCAAACAACGAACAACAGGCTTAGGCCCAGCATCTGGAAGGGTCCGGGAACGGCCCCGAGCCAACCGCGACCCGCTCCCGAAAACGGCCCCAGCGAAAAACCGTATCCGTAAGGATCATAATCCGCCCACTGTCACATACCACTCCGCGACAAGTGGTCACTCGTGACTAAACCAGATAGAGTAAGAAACAGAGCATGGAGAACCAAGGCAAAACGTCAACACCCCAAATAAAGATAAAAGACGATAACTACGTTAACCTCTGTAACTACGCTACAAAGGGTGACGTAGTCAACGACGTTGACCTCACAACAACAACTCTATTACCCGTTGGGTAATAGGGTGAAGCTTGCCTCGTGACCCATGCACCCGACAGTGACACCAGCCTATATAAGGAGTTATCCAAACACTCCTAACGGTATGATTTTCGCAACCCATTTACACACATACCACTTATAACCAATACTTACTCTAATGTCGGAGTTCAATCGCGGGACACCCCTCTCGCGGTAAGGCTAACGGTGCTCTTTGATCTTAGCAGGAAATCATCTCTCACTTTCACTTAGTACAAACTAATCCTTACGGAATGAGCTAGGAATCACCATTCTTGCGAGTTCATTTCCTTTAACCTCTTATCCACTATTTTGTACTAAGAGTAAAAATATTGACGTAATTAAGAGTTTTCTCAAGGATATCAACGTAATTCTCCCTATCTATAAAAACGAAACTTTTTTTCTTATGTGAATTGTCCATAAAATATTTAAAGGTTCTTTCTAAATGATGTTAGATAAGAGATGTTAATTGGATTAAAAACTTTTATATGTCCAACTTAAAGAATACTAAATACAGTACTGCATCACTACATAAAGTTGTCGACATCATGGTATATCAAACACTCACACCATACATAACCACACGTCTTGCTTGTTTAAACAATGATTTTTTCTTTTTCTTTTTTGATATTTAAAAAATGGGAGGTGATTTGCACATTCTCATATTTGATTGGGACACTACAAAATATGCATCAAATAGTTGTACTGTAAAAATATACTGCTTAAACTGTTTGTACATTGAGTGTCTCAATCAATTCTATAAGTGTGCGAATCAATTCCTTTAAAAAATATAAGATTAATTAAAAAGCTTTTCCCTTTGAACGAGTCACATATAAAATAAGATAAAAGGGAGAGTTATATTGGATATCATAAAAATGTTGGATACCAAAGGACTCATCCCCATCGTCCATTTAAAAAAATGTCAATGGTTGAGATTAAAAGGATTTTATTATTTCACTTATTTTTTAAAATTTTAATATTTTTTAAACCGTTAATCATTAAGCGAAAAAAATATACCATTACGACGAACATTTAATTATCTTTCCATAAATTTCCACTTTGATATATTTTCGACAATTTTTTTTTCGTTTTTTTCACTTTTTTTTTCTTCGTTTTTTCACCTTTTTTTCGTTGTTGAAACTTGCTTGAAAATATCATATATGTTTAAACACTAATTTGAAAATTCGTATAAAATCATATATGATATAACACTAACATCGAATTACATGTGATTGCATTAAACTTAAATATCATATATGATTTAACACTAATATCATATATGTTTTTATAATATGTAATTTATCAGTAATATCATATATGATTTAACACTAATATCATATATGATTTCTCATGCAAGTTTCAAATACGAAATATTGATTCTCCTTTATATTAGAAAACAGACGAAAATAAACAAAAACGGACGTAAATGTAAAAAAACGGACGAAAACGTAAGAAATCGGACGAAAACGTAAAAATACGGACGAAAACGTAAAACATCGAACGAAAACTTAAGAAATCTAATGAAAACCTAAAATACCGGACGAAAACGTAAAAAAACGGAGGAAAACGTAAAAAGGGACAAAAACATAAGAAATCGGACGAAAACGTAAAAATCAGACAAAAACGTAAGAAATTGAACAAAAACGTAAAAAAAAGCCTAAAACGTAAGTAATCGGACGAAAACGTAAAAAGGGCGAAAACGTAAGAAATATGACGAAAACGTAAAAAAACAGACGAAAACGTAAGAAATCGGACGAAAACCTAAAAAAAGACGAAAACGAAAAAGACGAAAACGTAAAAAAACAAGTAAGAAATCGAACGAAAACGTAAAAAAACAGACGAAAACGTAAAAAACAGACGAAAACGAAAGTAATCAGACGAAAACGTAAAAAAACGGGCCAAAACGTAAGAAATATGACGAAAACGTAAAAAAAGGACGAAAACGTAAAAAAATGACGAAAACGTAAAAATCATAAGAAATCGGACGAAAACATAAAAAACGGACGAAAACGTAAGAAATTTAACGAAAACGTAATTTAATTTGAGATTTATATATGTTCGGTAATGTTAATTTCGAGTATACTACACATTAAATATAGGCTTATGATTGTAGTTAGTTTTTATTAATTTTATTTGTGTTTTATTTTTTATTGTTTTTATAATCGTATACAAAGTGTTAATATGAAAAAATATTAAATATGAAAAGAAAAATGAGTGAAAATAGATCAATTTAAATATTTTTTCATTTAAAAAAAAAATACAACTCTTATCTAAACAGGTTTTCAAAATTCTTAACTCTTCTCTAGAGAATAAAAACAATCTCCTTCTCTAGGAATTTAGAAACAGAAAAACATGAAATTTTTTCCACAACTAAACACCACCTAAGATTTCTAAACTTTTCACTTTAAGCCTTTGAAGATCTTGTTTGCAAACTGCAATTGCTACTAGTACGTTAAATATTAGTATCATATAAACTATAAAGTGTTGTGAAATATTATTTATTGCTTTGGCTTGAACAATGAACAAGTTGCTGGACAACTTAATAACCTTGAAACGTCGTCGTGAACGTGATGAATCGATCATATTTTATACAAACTACACATATAAATGGAATAACCCTATAGCCCATATTGATCCATAATGGTTTGAGAACTCTAACGTTAACGAGTTTTTTGCAAAACGTTTGATCTCATGGTTGAAATTCAAAAAATAAGCCACATTCACCTAAGGATATAATTAATTGTCGGGAGAGAATAGTTTCAAAAGGTTACTAGTTTGAGTGTGTTGTTAGCATCTTAACTTATAATTTAACGGGATTTCGTTTTTGTAAGCTTGTTTGGGGGACAAAGTGAAAAATCGGGGGAACGAAAAGATGAAAATTTTATCCTTTTTGGGCATTTTAGGATTAAAGTGCTTCTTGTTCTGTGACCCTAAAAGTTATAAAAATAACGAAAGTCCAAACATGTTAGTTAGTTGCTTAAAAAGAAAAGTACAAAAAATTAAGAAAAAGGAAAAAATACAAAAATATGTGTGGAAAATATATAAAAGTTTAAAAATTGTCAAAACGGGGCCTTTCAAAACTATTGTTTCTTTAATTCCTCTTAATGAACACTTAGCTACTTTTCCAGGTAATTAGTCATGGGGGATTGAGATTCTTGGTTTTCTTAAGTGTTTACTTATGGCATTGCGTGGGACACGACAATATCTTAGTATGGGGGATTTTGGTATGTGTTTAATTACACATACCATTTATCCATTAAAACGAGCTTAAATGACCAAAAAGATACCAAAAATACGTTGTATTTGTGTGTTTTGCTTTATATACTGTGCAGGTATCGGATATTCAGAAAAAGGACAAAAAACGAAGCCAAAACGGACAAAACCGAGCACGAAAATAGAAAGAGCCTGAAAAAGTAAAAGTCAACAAGTCAAAGATGAGGCCGAATCCGAAGAAATCTTAAATGGGTCAACCCATACCCATTTAATGGGGGGGTCAGAATTAAGCCTTTTGATTTATATAAACTTATTGTTGTTATAAGCCTTAAAAGTCCAAAATCCTTTGTATCCCTTACCGGCCCAATACAAAAAGCCCAAAACTTTACACCTTAAACCACTTAACACTTAACCATAACACCTTCCCCTTTTTACATTCTTAGTCTTATGGGACTAACAGTTTTAGCCCCTACTCCTTTTCAAACCCTTTGCTCCCCTTTCAATCTTCCCCTAACCCGTCACAAAATTAAACCAAACAATACCCCATACCCATTTCCCGCCTAAACCCACTATTCATCATCCATGTCCTTCACCTCGACCTCTGCACCATCAAACAAACCCATCACTCTCACCCACTGCCCCACATCACAAACCAAAAAATCCATGTTGGTAATCCTCTCCAACCTCATTCGTCTATGATAGAAGACAAGAAATCAAATGTTGAGATTGATGGACTTAAAGAACACTCAAGAATGGATGGCTATGATGATTTTGCAACTCTCTCCTCACAGAAGTAACACAAGAAGCACACCCTGTGCCCTTAGTTTTCTCTATAAATAGGCTAGGTTTTCCTTTGTAAAAGTATCTAGTGTAATTTTAGGAGTAGTATAATTTTACTTTTAGTGTTGTCAATTAAATTCTGTCATTTTACTTTCAAAAGCCTAGTAATCTTTTAATGTTTTAAATGAAATTTATATTTTATGAAAATCTGTCCTTTTAAGCTCTTTTGTGCATTTCAGTTTTCAACTTGTTTTACTGTTCATTATTATAAGCTTTATAACGCTTATAAACCATCTGAGAATTCTTTTAGGTTTTCTAACAAGGTTTTATGTAAGTTACTGTTTTCATTATCAAGATTTGGTATTTTCAGCCTTTTTTTAAAGTTAAGCTAGCATTGGATGTGCTTATGGGTTTTATACGTTTGCTTATTTTATATAGCTGGGTAGGATATTAGAGCTTATTAGGTTATAATAATCCCTGTTTGGTGCAAGGGATCAAGGTACACTTTATTTTCTCTTTAAATCTTTTCTAAGTGCTTATTTGCTTAAACTGCTTATTGCTTATTTCTGCTTATCTAGTGCTTATTAACTGTTTAGATCTGCTTATTTCAGCTTATTTTTGTCTTTAGATGTTACTTAATGCTTATTTGTAGTTTTAATTTCATTAGCTAAAGTTTACATATAAATGTCCAAAAAAAAAGAATCCAAAACATAGCATTAGCTTATAGCTGATTGCATAGTGTTAAGTAATTGTTAAAATCTTGCTTGTCTAGATCTTATTTTAGTCATATCATTATATGGTATTTTAAAATCCAAGCATTAAATCAATATTTTGTAGCTTAAAAATGGGAAATCAATTGATTAAGGGGTGTTTGGCATAAGGCACAAAATGGGTCAAATGAGGTTGAAAATGGTTTTTGGCTCAAAAGTCAGATTTAACTAGCTTTTAATAAGCCTTTTAGTCAGTTATTTTTAGTTTTTAAAAGCTAAAGTTCAAAGTTAAGGTTTATGGAAACCAAGTGTTGAATCTGTGATACTTAAGCTTTCTTAATCAGCTTATTAGTGTAGATTTATTAGGGAACTATTTTTTGTAACTTTGAGTCCTCTAAAATAAGGTAGAATAGATCTGTTTTTAAAAGTGCAATTGTCTTTCAAGCTTAAAACAAAAATCTGTCTAAGTGTCCTAGTATAGTTCATAGTTAAAAAGTCTCAATTTCATATGCAAATCTAAGGTAGTTATAAACTGTTTTAAGGTCTGATTTTGTTTGCATAAGTCATTAGTAGTGTTGAATTTGCTATGTGTGGGTTATTTTGGATTTATAGCTTATTTATATATCTATTTTTTAGGCCTGCAAATTAGACTTTAATGTTTTGATAAAAATTTGAAAAGCCAAAAATAGTATAACACAGTCGTACTATTTTTATTTTTTAGCCTTTTCCTAGATTATTTAAATTGTCAAAATTACTTTTTTAATTGCTGATTTAGTTAATGCGAAGTATAAGATTTAAGGTTATATAAGTCACTAAGTCTTAAGGATCTTGTTTAGAGATATTAAAATTAAGCTCAAAAGTAGTCTTTTACCTTTAGGTCTGCCAGTTTAAGTCTTAATTGGTTTCCAGCTTTCTGAGAGCTTTTCAGCTCTCTTAGTTAGTGAAATTGTTATCAAAAGTGCTTATTAAGTCTAGTCAAATATCTGTGTTAGCTTATTTTTCTTTTCCATGTGCTTTTTTTAAGTCTAAAAAAGCCCTGTTTAGCCCTTTTTTTTATTTTAGTCTATAAAAAGTCCAAATGTCACTTTTCTTTTTGCTTATTTCTGGCTTATTGTCAAGTTTTATAAAAAGTTTCCTTTTTTAAAGTTTGTTACTTTTGCTTATTTTATAAGTTCTAAAAAGATAAGATCAAAAAAAAAAATGTTTTAAAAAAAAAGAGAAGGTCTCAGGGGTCGACATGTGGACTCCTTTACTCACCCATCGTATTTAACACACACAAACTCAACCAGCCCTTGGGAACTTTTTTACTATCATCCTTTTGCAAAATTTTTAGTTACCTTCTTTTTGCCATTTAAGCAAAAACAACCCATTTTAGATTACATTACAGATTATATCAATAAGCTGTTTTGGCCACTTTTATTTTTCTAAGGATTAAACATAGTTTCAACTACTTTTTTTATAATTTTTTCCAGAATTTTCCATATAGTTTAGTATTTTTAATTAAATTTTTTAGATTAAATCAAGTTTTTAATCATAATAAAAAAATATAAAAGGCAAAAAAAAATTTTATTTTTTTTTCATTTAAGACTTGTAAAATTTAATTCGCATTGTGTAGTGTTAATTTTTCATGTTTTGGTTTTAGAGTCGCGTTTATACGTTCCGTTAACGTTTTTTATTTCTTTTTTGCTTTCGTTTTAGGGTTTAAGTTTCCAGTTACTTGTTTTTCTCCGTTAGAATTAGAAATCCCAATCAAATTTGTGATATTCAAGCATGATTCCAACAAACCGATCCTCGATTACAAATTCAAGCCCGATCGGGATACGGACCCAGGAAGGGAAGGGTTTTTTTTTGGATTTTACTTTGGATAAAAGTAACAACTCTTTTAAAAGCATATTGGAATCATTTTCATTGATATTTGATATTCTCATTATAATTTATATAATATTTATTATATATATATAGATATATATATATACTAAATGAATTATTTTAAGAAGTCACTAACAATTCTCCATGTTGAGGTTATCTTCATCTGACTTTGAGCTTAGCCTTCTTTGTTCTTGTCTTTGTCTTTTCTTGTTTGTAATGACTTTGTTCCTTCATGCTTTATGTAACACCTCCAAATTGGGTCGCAACGGAATATGGGTTGGGGTGGTATTTCATAGATTAATAACACAAGAAATATATAAGAACGACCATTAAAAGCCGTTTAAAACTGATACATTGGATTTAACAAATTATTTGTTACAAAAGCCCGAAGCTTCACTTGTTCACTTGTTCAAAATACAAAGATTTCTAGCCCATAACAGATATACAAAATGTAATGCGACAAAATCTTTAATGCATGACATCCAAATCAAAACCACCAATGTATCCGTGCACCTCGTAGCCTTTGTTACCCCTGAAAAAACATTGCTTAACAACGTCAACATATTATTGAGTGAATTCATAGGTTTATAAAATGTATAATGTAGGACCACAAGATTTCCCCATGATAATGCAACAGATGCAAACATCATAAAATGTAATTACGTTTTCCTAAGCTCATGACACTGAAGCTCGACATGTATGAATTGCAATATAATTGCAAACATTGCCCGTGGATGATGTTCTAACAGCTAACATCCTAGTCTGACATGGTATAGTTCGTTTATCGGCAAACGGCACAGTGAGCATGACTACCCTTATGGGGTGTCATCCCAAATAACTTTTATAACATTCGCGCTCACAACAGTAATTGACAGTTCATGATAATGGGCTCAGAGGGTTATCGCTACTTAGGCAAACACGTAATCGTAAATGTGAAATGTCCACTTGCGTCCAATTGTAAAACAGAATATGTTTCCTCACCCCAAAACATTTTGTGGTAAATCATTATATAAAATGTAAAAGTGGTTGGGTGATTTAGATGGTTGTTCTTGCAAGTCAAGCCAGACCTGAAAGTCAAAGGGGTAAAATCGTTATCTTAAAAATCCGAAAATTCTCAGATGTTACAATATAGGTCGTATAAGTACTAAGCACTTTCATTTACTACTACCATATACAATTTTATATAGCTACATCACCATCTAATTGCGTTTGTGAAATCGTATTTATAAAGTTAAAACGTTTATAAACATTTCATTAGTAAAAACAACGTAACTTTATCGTTTTAAGCTCGTTTCTTACGTTTCTTATGTCCACGCTTTCATATTAAGACGAGTTATCAAAATATTACATTTTCATATTTTTAGTCCTCTGGTGAACAGTGATTTTTACTGTTCATGATAGTTTATAAATTTATTTCTATAAATTTGGTTATCGTAAAACCCGTAAATTTCGTATCTTATTCGTTTTAGCTCCGTTTTTAGTGATTCTTTTGAGCACGTATTTGTTATTAAAAGTTATATCATATTAATGATGTTTTCAAAATATTCATGTCTAAGATGAACAATAACTTTTATAAAAATAGTTTTATAAAAGTATTTAATGTCATAAACTCGCGTAATTCATAACTCATTCGCTATTGATCCAAAAATTTTGATTCTTATTGTTTTAGAATCCTAAAATTATGTACTATCTGGGAAAAATAACAAACCTTATATATCATAAGTATTTTATAACTTGTTTTTATAAAATTTCTTTTATAACGCGTTTAATTAACGTATAACTTGAAATTAGCGTATCTCCTTCGTTATAAATCGGTTTTTCGAGTTTCTTACCTTTTTGGAATCCTCATGAGATGTAGTATTCTTATAAAATATAAAATATATGTTTTATTTTTCGAATTTAAAATAGCCCTTTTTATTAGTTTTGTACATTTATTAACATAACTTGTTTTATATAGTATTCAACTTAGGTAAAATACCACAAATCCTCCACAACACTGTATATCATATGTCTTACATATTTAAAGAATCACTAATATGATATAACTTTTAATAACAAAGACGTGATACCCTCAAAACATCAGCAATAACATTTATTTAACCACCCCTAAACAGTAACAACTGTCAATTACTCTTTCCTACTTTGATACCAATCTGTAACACCCCCAAAATGGGTCGCAGCAGAATATGGGTTGGGGGTGGTACTTCATATATCAATAACACAAGATATATATAAGAACGACCATT
>BQNB010100892.1:1749-24599 GCA_026074375.1 Tanacetum coccineum | reverse complement strand
CAAAGGTTTTTCTGGTAGAGTAACACCTTTATTTCCAACAATGGTGGTACAAAACCAATCTGAATTGGGTAAAGGTTCAGCAAATCCAACTGATCCCCATCACACACCCACCATTATTCAATCATTAACTCAACATCAAAAGACACAAAAACCTAGGAAGCCTAAGAGAAAGGACACTCATGTACCTCAGCCTAGTGATCCTAGTGAAAATGTTATAGATAAGGCTGTCTATAAGGAGTTGGGTGACAGTTTGGTGAGGGCTGCCACTACTGCTTCTAGCTAAGAAGCAGAGCAAGACAGTGGTAACATAACTAAGACCCAATTCAAGGTAACACTTAATGAATCTAGTTCCCTAGGAACTACTTCAGGTGGTGGTCTTAGGTGCCAAGAAACCATAAGGGATACTACTGCTCGAACTAGGTTTGAGAGTGTATTTAAACATTCCAATGATTCACTGCTCGCAAGAGGTAACACACTTCGAAGTGATGAGGATAGACTTAAACTTAATGAATTAATGGAACTATGTACCACTTTACAACAAAGGGTTCTTGATTTGGAGAAGACAAAGACCACTCATCAGAATGAGATTAATAGTTTAAAAAGGAGGGTCAAGAAGCTTAAAAAGAAAAGAAGTTCAAGAACTTATAAGCTGAAGAGATTAAACAAAGTTGGTTTGAGTACTAGGGTAGAATCCTCTAGCGATGAAGAAAGTTTGGGCAAGGATGCATCCAAACAGGGGAGGAAGTATAATGCTATTGATGTAGAGAAAGACATTACCTTGGTTAATGTTCAAGATGATGTTGATAATGAGATGTTTGATGTGGATGCTTTAAATGGTGAGGAGGTGTTTGTTGCAGGGCAAAATGAAAATGTTGTTAAAGAAGTAGTTAATGTTGCTCAAGTTAAGACTGCTGCAACAACTGTTATAATAACTACTGAAGAAATTACTTTGGCTCAAGCCCTTGAATCATTAAAAACTTCAAAACCCAAGGTGAAAGGGATTGTTTTTCAAGAGCCAGGTAAATCTACAACAACAACAATATCTTCACAACAATCACAAGACAAGGGTAAAGGAATATTGATAGAAGAACCTGTGAAGCCTATGAAGAAGAAAGTTTAAATCATGCTTGATGAAGAAGTTGCTTCAAAGTTACAAGCTGAATTTGATTAAGAAGAAAGACTTGCAAGAGATAAAGCTAAAAAGGAAAAAGAAGCCAATATTTCCTTGATTGAAACATGGGATGATATACAAGCAAAGTTTAATGTTGATCATCAATTGGCTGAAAGATTGATGCAGCTGATTACCAGTTGGCTGAAAGACTGCAAGCTGAAGAACAAGAGCAGTTCATAATTGAAGAAAAAGCCACATTGTTTAAAGAACTCCTAGAGCAAAGAAGAAAACACTTTGCAGCTAAAAGAGCAGAGGAGAAGAGGAACAAACCACCAACCAAAACTCAACAGAAGAAGATCATGATTACTTACCTTAATAATATGGAAGGCTGGAAGCACAAAGACTTGAAATCTAAAGACTTTGATTCTATTAAAGAATTGTTTGACAAAACTTTCATAAGGGTAAACATGTTTGTGGATTTTAGAACTAAGTTGGTAAAGGGTAGTTCAAAGAGAGCAGACACTGAGCTGGAACAACAGATCACTAAAAAGAAAAAGGTAGATGATGTTCTGAAACAATCTGAAGTAGATGATGAATCAAGAAAGCAGCTAAGAATTAAAGTGCTCATGGAAATTGTTCCTGATGAAGAGGAAATAGCAATTGATGCTATTCCTTTGGCTGTTAAGCCTCCAAGGATTATTGACTGGAAGATCCACAGAAAAGGAAAGAAAAGCTATTATCAAATAGTGAGAGCTGATGGAAAGTCTCAGATGTACTTAGTCTTCAGTCATATGCTCAAAAGTTTTGACAGGGAAGATTTAAAAGACTTGTACAAGTTGGTAAAAGCAAGATATGGATCAACAAGACCAGTGGAAGACTTGGATTTGGTATTATGGAATGATTTGAAAAATATGTTTGAACCACATGTAGAAGATGTAGTATGAAGGAATCAACAAAGATACAAAGTGTTGGAATGGAAGCTGTATGACTCCTCTTACACCACCTACACCTTCACAGATGCTGGAAAAGAAGCTTCAAATTGATTATAAAATTAAAATGGCTTATCAGCTGTGTAAATTGATCATAAAATAGCTTAAAAAGTAAATAAGTGTTTGGAAGCATCCTCCTAGTGTTGATGAAGCTTTAAATGAAGAAACTTGATGATTTTAAAGAAGAATATCAAGTTTAGGGGAGGATTGTTGGGATTAAAAGTCTTCTTGATGCTGTTTGGAGTTACTACTGCTCTTATTGATGTTAATGCTGCTCAGTCAAAGTTAGTGCTGCTGGAGAATTTCAATGAAAATTATTCTAAGTTTTTAAGACTGCTGGTGAAGTTACAACTGCCAGTACAAAGTTACTACTGCTAGTGGAAGTTAAGACTTGTTAATCCCAATGAACAGATCTTTAACTCCTTAGCTTGATGTAAGGTTTAGTATCCTTGGATAAATCCAAAGGTACTAAGAATGAAACTTTGAGTGTATGATATAAACTATGCGGAATCTAGTTTATACCACTAAGAAGAATAACAGTAATGACTATTTAACACACAAAAATACAACCAAAACAATAAGCTCCAATATATTAATACGAACACTCTTTGACAGTGTTAGGGTTTACAACCTTGAAGCTATGAAAAACTATGAAAGACTGATGTATCTTGATCTATGCCTTAGGGTTCCTTTTATACACCAAGGAAACCCTAATGGGCTTACAAAACGCGTATAATGATAATGCATATCTATTCCTAATTTAAATTATGCGTATCACAATAGCAGTACTAACTATACAAGACTAACAGCACTAAGTATTAACTAACAGTACTAACTATAGTGGCATTACTAATAATATATTGGCAACACTAACTATTATAGCTAGCAGTACTAATAACTTAGACTATTTTCTTTAAACTTCAACAACAACACAATCTTGAACCAGTAGTAATAAAATTCTAAAACAAATAGTAGTAACTTTCAAACCTCTAATTCCAACAACCATCCCTAAACTTGATATTCACCTTGTTAATCATCAAGTTACAATTCAGTATCAGCATCTTGATCATCAGGAGGATGTATCCAAACACTCTTCTACTTCTGAAGTTATGATCTTGTAAATCTAAAAAGCTCAAATGCCATCTCACTTTCATAATCAACCTTTAGTCTTCTATTTAGCATCCTTGAAAGCATTTCTTGAGTTAGAGGATATTTCTTCTAATCATCTGTGAAATAGTAAACTCCAGTTATTCATCAACAGTACATGAACTCCACATGAGTCAAAGAATCTCTAGCTTATCAAGTTGTAGTCCTGTTGATTTTTCCATATTTCATCTTCTTTATTAGGCTCAAATAAGGTCTTCAGATCTCCCTTAAGTAACAAGTCATATCCTTATGGACTTGTTATCTCATATCTTTCATTTACCAACATATGTAGATCTATCACATCTTGTCTGTCAAAATCATCAAACATCTCACTAAATATCTTGTAATTCTTGGAACTTCCATCTGCTTTGATGATTTGATAATACATCATATTTTCATTCAAATGTGTTTTTTCCAACAACAATTGGATATGATGGAGGAGCCAAAGATTCCAACCATCATAGCAACATCACCCTTGGAACTACATCCATACTATCTCTAAGCTCCTCTTTTTCAGCATCATTATCCTCTTCTAGTTTCTGTTTCTTAGAACTTTCTTCTTTAAAATCTGCTCTTGGTCTCTTTTTAGTGCTTTCTGCTTGCTGTTGACTGTCATCATCTATAGGTTTAAAGTCATCAATCCACTTCTTCTCTCTTTCATATAACTTCTGAACTTCTTTAAAGTTCTTGTGCTTTAAAGTTTGATGATGAGTGTACCCTACCCATACTGTTTTTCTGAGGTAATAACCATCATGTTCCCTGGCTTTGGTTCATATAGGTGGTTATGTTCCTTATTAGGCCATCTGCTCTTTCTGCTGCAATTTTGCTTTTCTTCTTTTAAAGAATTCTCTAATAATCTTGGCTCTTTCTTTAATTGTGTATTTTTCTTGCTCTTCATGTGTCAGTCTTACAGCCAGTTCATGATCATCATCTATTCTGGCTTGAAGTTCATGATCAGCATCTATTTTGTCTTTCTTTTTGTGCTCTGTCCAACTCTGCTAACTCTTCCTCGTGTAATCTTTGAGCTAACTCTGCATCACTTTCAATTTTTTTATATTTTTTTTGAGCTAACCCTTTGATCCCCTTCTTTTTACTTTATCTGGTTTCTCAGGTTTTCTTCTTCACCAGATACAACCCTTACCTTTAAACGTATTGGATCAATAGTTGGAAAGATGTTGCAGTGTTATTATTGATTATGATAGGTCTAGGAAATCATCAACATCTTTAATAGCAACTCCTTTCTCCCTTACATTCTCTTCCTTCATCTTTATCAAAGTACTGAGCAATAGGTAAGAATCTTCACCTAAAATCAGTTGCAGCAGTTGTTGGAGGTGTTCTAGGTTCAACAATACTAATAGTTACACCAGCAGTAGTAACTGGTGCACTAACAGCACTAACTCTAGTGGTAGCAGTATGAACTATCTCTCCTTCAACATCTTATATGTCATCATCAAGTACATCAAAGTCATTATCTTGGAACATTGACTTTGTCTTGTCACTTTCCCTCCCCTGTTTGGATGCATCCTCCTCATCCAAATCTATTATCATACCTCATCCTTGGGTTTGAGATGCTTGACTTCCTCTTTCTTTCTAATTTCTTGACTCTTTGCTTTAGTTTGAGGATCTCCACAGCTTGTGCATCTTTCTCTTTCTCCAAGTCAAGCACCTGTTTAACAATTTTGTACATATAGCCATTAATTCTTTTAGTTTTAGCCTGCCCTCATCACTTCCATGTGAAGTGTAACGTCCTAACCTTACGAGTTAATGTATATTAACACTAAATTTTAGAGGTATACATTATGTGAGAGGTGAATCATGGGGTGTAGGTGGTACAATGCCCATCAATTCAAAAGTATGTTTCATCAAGATGCGCTACGCCCTACTCCCCACATCTCCTAGAATGTGAATGCCGAACTTCGAGAAAGCGAGGTGAGTTATCATATAAGACTTTTTCAAGAATCACTCATTTCAGACACTCAATCGTGAAACTTCGATAAGTAAAGCCACGCCTCTACGGTTGCTTTGGCAACCGTGGGACAATCAGCCACCTGTTATCCATTCCCTGAGGAATGTCAACATTAGGTGTTGTCGTGGTCTGGGTCTTAAGGATGTTATCATTGTCCTGTGCTGCAACTAAGCTAGCATCAGTAGTGATAGCCCTTTCCACATTGTCACCTCCTCCTTATGGATAGCCTCATCTGCTCCATGGTCTAGAGGCACGCTATTCTAACTCAGTGACCTTTTTGGATCTCCTATGTTTTTGAGTCTTTCTTTGTTTTATTTGATATGTAGATGGAGATGGGAGTATTTGGCTCAATGTTGAGCTTCAGTTTTTGAAGTACATGGGAAACTGTTGTGAGGAGTTTCAGTTTGAAGTAGTTTTAGTTTTGGTGTTCTGAAACCACAATGGCATTGTAGGTAGAGGGTGGGTTTGGAGTTCAGGTGAATTGCTAGAACCTTCACCCTCAGTGCTTCAGTTATGCACCAACATAGAGTCAAAAAGTGAGGAGTAACGTTCAGAAAAAAATTTCTTTTTCTTTTCCTTGCCATATTAGAGAAAACCTATTTCTGTGTGTAGGTGTCATCATAAGTATCATTCAAAGTTTCTAGCAAATCCTTAAGTCGGTTATTCAACAAAGAGTTGATAAAAACTTAGATACATTAAAAAAATCTTTGGATCCAAGTTTCCCAACATAACCATCAAAAATTAATTAGAAAATTAATGTTTGACCCTTTGCTAAACATATAACTGCTGAAGACCCAATATAGTCACAAAATTCATTCCAAGCATTGATTTTGAACTTATACAATGAAGGATGGTATGTATCAGGAATTTCCATTGAGGTGAGAATGAACCTTTTTGAAAAGTCAGTTTTGTAGAAAGCTGTTCATAACCCATCAATGCAAGGTTTTTAAAAATTTCATCATTTGTTTAGGGCAGCAATACCATCCTATATTAAAGAGAATAACACTTCTCACTGATGATTCTGATATAACCACAGCCTTGCCATCAACAATAACATGTATTTGATTCACTGAATTGACTGTTTTGGAAGTGGCAGTATTCCAAAACTGTTCAATGTAAGAAGCATAGATAGTGGGACTTACAATGAGAGCATAATTGATCGAACATATAGAGAGGAAGTCCACTATCTGATGAAACTTAGCGTTCTCCACTGTCTTTTCCAAACAAGCAACCATATTATGCTGATCGACAAACTTTAAATCCGCTATATAGTGATTGATTTATGAGAAGGTTTCGGGTTTAGTACGTTAGTAAGAGTATGAGCGTTTAGAGCAAAGTTAATTGAGATATTATAAAGAGAGCTTAAGGGTGTGATTGGACCGACTGAATAAAAGTTGAATCTTTATCTTGAAGTAAAACTTATAAAAAAAGAAAGATCAAGAATTATCCAAATATAGACCCCTATAAGCGAAGTTGTTGGAGGAAATATCTCAACGGTTATAATTAATTAATGAAAATCTGTTATGCCCCGAACAATATTAACGGTAACAAGCAGTACTAAAATTGGCTCAGCAGTACTAACTTTTGCCTAGCAGTACTAACTTTTGTAGCAGTATAAACAAAATAGTTACCAGTAGAAACCTAATACTAATCATCAACTCATATACGAACCGTGAGCTAAGCAGCACTAACCAAAGGCCAGCAGCATTTACTTTTTGTACAAATTTCCATCAAGCATATAAACTAGGTCTAGCAGTACTAAGAGATATCTAACAGTATTAACTTTGTCTTCAATAATTATACAACAACATGCCTCTATTCATCACAAGCACACTAGAAAAGAACGAGATAGACATAATGAGAATTCATACAGCGAATCCATAATTAATGCATAAAAAAGTAAAAAAAGGATTCAAATAAAGAAAAAAATCGATGAATAAAAGTTAAGAACTGTTATCCAAACACATTAACCTCCCCTCAAACAATACTTCAAGAATAAATAATCCCAATACAACAATTAGAAAGTTAAACCTGCTAACCACAAAAGCCGTTGTGAGAAAAGAATTGAAACATTGTTGGTCTATGTAGAATCTTACACTTGAGATCAACTTTCTTCTCATATACAATCTCTGAATGAAATGGTGCCTAATCTCTAGGTGCATGTTTTAGACGTGAAACACTAGATTCTTCACAATACCAAATGGCTGGCTCTCTATGTATCAATGAAAATCTTGCGGCGTCTGCTTACATGAAGATATTTAGCTGATCCCATAATCAAGCATTTGATTTTGAATCCATAGCACCTGTCCACAGCAATTAGCAGCAGCAACATACTCTGCTTCAGTAGTAGAATTTGCAACTATAGTCTGCTTCTTACATTGCCATGAAATCAACCTCTTGCCAAGAAATTGACAACCTCCTGTATGGCAATTTCCCGTCAATGGATAGCTCCAGCCATATCACTATCAAAAAACCTTCCCAGTCAAATGGTTGAATCACTAGGATACTAAAAGGCCCAATTTAGGCTTGGCCTTTCCAATCAAAGGCCCTAATGTTAGATAACTTGGAACCTGCACAAGCATAAACAACAAACATTATGCGTCTGCCTAGAAGCTGTTAAGTACATTAATGAGCCAACACATTGAGATCTGTACAAAGCACATCTATACTATCAGCTGCCTCTACATCCTTGATTCAATGCCTTGTTAGTTCTATCAGGAGTGCTTGACTAGTTGGGCAAATTTTGGAGTTCTAACTAACGCGCCATATTATGTTACATACTGCTGGTTCAAGATTGATTACTGGCTGCCTAAGTAATTGCAGAAATGCTGACTAAGTAGTTAGTAACTGCTAGTCTTTACATAATAGCTTAGAGCGACTCGCCAGTGCAAATGTTAGAACAGTCATATAGTATAGTACTGTTAGTTTAATAGTAGTGTAGTTAGTATTATATAGTTTAGTACTGCTAAAGTGAAATTCCATGAGATATAGTAGGAATAGATATCATTATCCTTATACGCGTTATGGTAAGCCCATTAGGGTTTCCTTGGTGTATAAAAGGAACCCTACGACATAGTTAGAAAAATGAATTCATAGTTAGTTATTCTGTAACCTTAGCAGAATATTTGCAATCAATATATTCAAGTTTAGTATTCATTGTTCTTCTTAGTATTACAAAGTTAGATTTCGCATAATTGTAGTATTCACAATCTCGTGTTTTGATCTTAATAAGGTCTGTAATATAGTGGCTAAACACGAAAACAAGTATGAGATCATGCTTTGTTTTGATTCGAGTCAAGTTAATGTTTGAAGGAGATGGAGATGTATAAATGACGATAGGATTAAGATTTTATTATTGGGATGGATTTGTTGTATTGATATGTGATAAAGGGTATTTTAGATTTGGTTGGATTTGTGTTGTTGAGGCTGTGTTGTTGTAGTTTTTGTGGTTGTTGGATGTTGTTGATGTTATTGTTTGTAGTGGTTTAACAAAGAGTCTGTCTTGATTATCTTTTTCTTTCTTTAACCTAAGACTCGTCACGGTTGACTGACTCAGTTGAGTCAACTCGGGTCAATTCGGTAAATACCGAGTTGACTCGGTTTGGGTTGTGCAAACCACTGTCTAAAGTTTGACAAACCGTTGTCACATTCAAGTGAGCAAACCGCTAGCTATGGAAATCACCGAACCGCTGCCAAGTTTTCAGTTGGACAGAGTTTGGTTTAGGTAGACCAAGATAAGTTGGAAACCGCTGCCAACCTGTATAAACCGCTACGGCAAACCACCGACTGTCACTTTCGTACTTTTGTACCTTTTTCTAGAAATTCTAGATTTGGGGTTTCCTTACTACCAAACCGCTGTAAAGAATAAAAACAAACCCAGAAAAAATTGCACTAAACCAACAAGCCAAACGCCATGAAATGAGCAGTTTTACCACAAAATAAGCCACAAAATTAGCTGTTGAACCCAAACAACCACGAATAAGCTGAAGGCCCAAATAAGCTTATAAGAACAAACTCAAAAAATAAGCTGAGGATGAAATGAAGGACCAGATCAGTTTTGTTAAGATTTTGAAACAAAGAGACCAAAAGAACTTAACAAAAAAAGAATAGCAAAACTGTTATCAAACAGAAATACGTAACAACACAAAAAAAGGTAATTCATGGCTTTTTTTTCAAAATAAGCCCACGAATATAAGCCATCAATAAGCTTATAATAGGCTGAAATCACGAACTCAACAACACACAATACAAGACACAACCTGATGCTCTTGATACCACGTGTTGCGTGATTCAAAACACCTTATTCGGGGGGTCTTGGTTGATCAAAGAATATAAGATGAACCATTGTAGTTTAGTGAGAGAAAGTAGAGAGATGGTAAAAGAAAAACAAATGTATTATTAGGATAAGAATGAAAAATAATACTTGAACTTCCATACCCCCCATGGAAAGACATGGGGGTATTTATAGCTTAAACATAAGTTATCTATCCCATGTTTACAATAGTAGTCCATGCGTTTAGCAGTTGATCTATAGCTAGTCCAATTCAAGTGTAAGATACCAGCTTCACTAAAAAGTGAGGCTAACAAATCATCACAATATCTATCAAGGGTTATTGTGTGCAGGTTATGTATCAAGTAATTTCACAAAAGTATGCTTGAATTTTTAATTTGAGCATAATTTAAGCATTTTAGAGTGAAAAATAGGACAAGTATCATTCTAATTCCGATCCCCCCACTTGAATTATACAACGTCCTCGTTGTATAGATAAAACATTAAATACGGGAATTAAAAATAATTAGAATGGGAAACTCCCCTAATATTTTGTTTGGTAGATTCTCCATGTTGAGTTTGTGAGCAAGGATGTGTGTTGTAAATGCGTCTGGATACCAGCATGACTACAATCACACATAAGATTCCAGATGATTGATACTTTACCAACTTCGTTGATTTCTTTGCTTTCAGCGAGGTCCTATGCAAAATATAGGAAAAACATGCATTCCTATCTTGGTACCTACGGTTAATTTAAATTAAACTAAATACTAAATATGGTTCGGTCTATTGATTATGTCGTATCATGTGCATGAATATGTCGTATTGACAGAACTGACAATAATGTTTTTGAAGTGCATAAAAATAAAGGACTGATAACGTCCAGACAATCAATGAGTGGATACGCCGTATTGATGTCTAGGAAGACAGACTCGATAAAAATAAATAACAATTTGGGTTGTCTCCCGGGAAGCACTTTTGTTTACAGTTAAGTTTTTAAGTTATAATTTTTCCTTCCTCATATCACGGTTTTGTATCTTCTTTGAATTCCACCACTTCTTTTAACTTCTGCATCAGTATGTCATCGTGTACTTATTAACCTTTGCTGTTGACTTTAAAGTTATCCGTTTGCTAATTGATGATCTCTATAGTTCCATACGGAGTACGAAAAAGAATAAAACATTTTTAAACCATAATTGCCGTACACCTTTGATTTAAGCTTACCTGGATGCATCTTAAATCTAGAGTTGAATAGCAATACCTATTATTCCTACTTTGAAGTTCTATCCCCACAAAAGCCTAAAGTCGTGCCATTTCTTAGTTCTTTCCTTGTAGATTTGGGTGTTTTCGTACGCTCCATCTCTCAATTCCATTAATTCATTAAGTTCCATGAAACGGCTCTTTGCTGCAGCTATGAGATCCATATTACATTGTTTTAGCACACAATATGCTTTATTTTCAATCTCCATAGGCAAATGACAAGCTTTTCCCTAAACCAATCTAAAGGGGGTGCATCAAGTAGGTCTTTTGTAGGCGGTTCTGAATGCCCATAACGCATCGTCGAGTTTTTTAGACCAATTCTTCAGATTATATCCTACAGACCTTTCCAGGATACGTTTAATAGCCCTATTGGTCACTTCCCCATTAGTTTGAGGGTGATATACTGTTGATAACTTATGTGTTACTCCATACTTTTTCAAGGCTTTTCATGTTGAGAGTTACAAAAATGTGTACCCCAATCACTAATTAAAGCTTTAGGAACTCCAAATCTTGCAAATAGCATTCTCAAAAACTTAATCATGATGAGAGCATCGTTTGTAGGAAGTGCTTGAGCTTCGACCTACTTTGATACATAATCCACTGCTACCAATATGTATTTGTTTCCCTTCGAGTTAGGAAAGGGTCTCATAAAGTCTAGCCCCCATATGTCAAACACATCACATACCTGAATATTGTTATGAGGCATCTCACTTCTCAATGATGTGTTTCCAGATATCTGACATGCATCACATCTCATTACGTAATCTTTAGCATCTTTAAAGATGCTAGGTCAAAAGAATCTGGCTTCATAGACATTTCTTCCAGTAATTGATGCACTATGATGACCCCCAGTTGGTCCAGATTGACAATGTGTCAAGATTTCACGAATTTGGTCTCCAGCAACGCATCGTCTCATTATATTATCCGGGCATAGCTTGAATGCGTATGGTTCGTCCCAAAAATATTTTTTTACTTAAGAGAAAAATCTTCTTCTTTTTTTAGGTGTCTAATTTGGAGGCACAATCTTTCCAACGATATAATTAACATAATTAGCATACCATGGTTCGTCCTCTTTTAACTCGGTTTTTAATATCATAAGATGTTCGTCGGGAAACTTGTCAGCAATTTCCTCTTTCGCTAATGTTCCTAAGTTTGGGTTCTCAAGTCTTGACAAATGCTCCACAACTAAGTTCTCTGCCCCTTTTTTATCCTTGATCTCAATGTTGAACCCTTGAAGAAGCAGAACCCACCTTATAAGCCTTGGTTTGGCATCCTGTTTGCTAAACAAATACTTCAAAGCTGAATGATCAGTATATACTACGGTTTATGATAAGATAAGATATGGACGAAACTTATCAAATGAGAAAACAACTGCAAGGAGTTCTTTTTCAGTGGTGGTCTAATGCTCTTGGGCATTATTTACAGTTTTGCTGGCATAATAGATTGGTTTAAATTTCCCATCTATTTGTTGTCCTAACACAGCTCCAACAGCGAAGTCACTAGCGTCACACATTAATTCAAAGGGCACGTTCCAATCGAGAGATATTATGATAGGCGTAGTGGTTAGTTTTTCTTTCAAAATGTTAAACGCCTTTTTGCAATCATTGGAAAAATCAAACTTCGCGTCTTTCATTAAAAGATGGGTCATTGGTTTAGAAATCATGAAAAAGTCTTTTATGAACCTTCGATAAAATCCAGCATGCCCCAGGAAGCTTCTCACCCCTTTCATGTTAGTTGGGTATGGCAATTTAGCTATCACAGTGATTTTTGCTCTATCAACCTCAATTCCAGCCCTAAAAATTTTGTGTCCTAAAACAATCCCTTCTTTTACCATAAAATGACATTTTTCCCAATTCAGCACTAGGTTGGTTTTTTCACATCTAGCAAGCATCTTATCTAAATTAGCTAGACAACAATCAAAAGAGTTACCGAATACCGAAAAGTCATCCATGAATACTTCCATAAAGTCTTCCACCATGTCGTGGAAAATTACCGTCATGCATCTTTAAAAAGTAGTCGGTGTGTTGCATAATCCAAAAAGCATTCGTCGGTAAGCAAAAGTCCTATAAGGGCAAGTGAATGTTATCTTTTCTTGATCTTAGGGTGCGATCAGGATTTGGATGAATCCTGAAAAACCATCAAGAAAACAGTAATATCGATTCCCACATAAACGTTTTAACATCTGATCAATAAAGGGAAGAGGGAAATGATCATTTCGAGTTGCATCATTAAGTTTTTGATAGTCAATGCACACTCACCATCTTGTAACTGTGCGAGAGGAATTAACTCATTATTGTCATTCAAAACTACAGTCATTCCTCCTTTCTTTGGAACCATGTAGATAGGGCTGACCCACGAACTATCCGAGATTGGATAAATTAGTTCTGAATCAAGTAGCTAATCATCCTAATGGGGGCGTCACCCCCAAATAGATCTATTTATAACATTCGCGCTCACCCTCCAAGTGATTTACAGTTCATGATAGTGGGCACATTGAGTTATCGCTACTTAGGCAAACACGTAATTACTTTAAATATGAAATGTTCACTTGCGTCCAATTATAAAACAAAGCATGTTCTCACCCAAGAAGCTCAAAGACTTGCAGTGCCATTATTTTGTATTCTATTCAGAAGGATGTTCTGACAGAGCTTTTAGAGGGTGAATAACATTTGTTGACTCTGAAACAGAACTTGGTTTGATGGTAGTTTCAAGATGAACAGAGGAAAGAAGTTGGAATAAGAGAGTACTAAGAAGCAGAAGGTGGATGAGGATAAAGACACAGCAGAGCTTCAAAGTCTAATGGAAGTCATTCTAGATGAAGAAGAGGTTACAATTGATGTTGTACCTTTAGCTACTAAGCCTCCAACCATTATTGACTGGAAGATCCATAAAGAATGAATGAACAGCTACTTTCAAATAATAAGAGCTGATGGAAGTTCAAAGATGTACTTAGTCTTTAGTCAATTGCTTAAGAGTGTTGACAGAGAAGATTTGGTAGAGTTGTACAAGATGGTAAAGGCTAAATATTGATCAACAAGACCAGTGGATGATATGGATTTGCTGCTATGGGGAGATTTGAAGACAATATTTGAACCACATGTAGAAGATGAAATCTGGAAGTTGCAACAAAGGTACAAAGTTTTGAGCTAGAAGCTATTTGACTCATGTGGAGTGCATTGCCTGAGTTTGCAATCTGGAATGATTTACATGCTGGTAGAAAAGAGATATCCCCTTACACCACCTACCATTACAGATATGCTGACCAAGAAGCTTCATGTTGATCATTTCAGTAAAATGGCATATCAGCTTCTTAAACTTCTCACAAAACAGCTTAAAAATCAATGAAGTGTTTGGAAGCATCCTCCTGGTGATTATAGAGCTTTTAATGGAGAAACTTGATGATTTTGGAGATAAATATAAAGTTTAGGGGAGGATTGTTGGGATTAAAAGCCCTCTTAATGCTGCTAGTATTACTGTTGCTCATATCAGAGTTAATGCTGCTCAGTTGTGTTAGTGTTGCTCAAGAACTTCAGAGAAAAATGCTAAGTGTTTACTACTGCTAGTACACAGTTAGTACTGCTAGTGTAAAGTTACTACTGCTAGTGCATATTAGTGCTGCTCAGAGACTTAGAAAAAAAAATTGCTAAGTAGTTACTACTGTTAATACAAAAGTTAATACTGTTAGTATAAAGTTAATGCTGCTGAAGAAGTTAGTACTGCTGAGTTAGTTAGTACTGCTTATGTCATTTATATGATTTATTTGTGTAAAAGAGATGTATAACTTATTTGTTTAAAAGATTTGATATTCTTAGGAAAGTATTGTAAGACGTTTAGGACTTCTTGGTGTATAAAAGGAGGTTCTAGGGCATAGAGTTTGAGACGAGTCATTCATAAAATTATCATAGCTTCAAGGTCTTTGTAACCCTAATACTTTGAAGAGTATTCATATTATTAATAATATTGGAGCTTTTGTTTGTTGAATTATATGTTCATATAATTATTGTTTCATTGATAGTTCTTCTTAATATTAAAGTTTAGATTCCGCATAATCTTTAATACATTTAAATAAAGTTTCTACTATAGTTGTGTTAGATTTATCTAACATAACTAATCCTTATACAAGCTTAAGGAATTCGATCTATTGAAGTGGGATCAACAAGTATGCCGCGTGCACCTTGCTGGACGATGCACTGACTTAGTGGAATGCTTATGTGCAAGCAGTTGGATTTGATGCTGCTTATGAAACAATATGTAATGAAATAAAGTAGATGATGACTGATGAGTACTGTCCAAGAAATGAAGTGAAGAAGATAGAGACTGAACTTTGGAATTTGTTAGGTAAGGGAACTGAAATTGTTGGTTACACCAAACATTTTTAGGAACTAACATTGCTTTGTCCCACCATGGTTACTCCCGAGTATAAAAAGATTAAGAGATATATATGGGGTCTCACGGATGATATTTAGAGGAATGTTACCTCTTCCAAGCCAATAAAGATTCAGGAAGCCATCCGTATGGCTCATGACCTAATCGATCAGGTCGTGCGATTTATGGTTGCGAAGGGTGTGGATAATAAGAGAAAGTGGGACGCCAACCAAAGAAATAACTTTAGAAAACAGAACAAGAGGCAAGAAGTAGTCAGGGATTTTACTGCTAGAATGGGTGAAAGGAGAAGGTATGTTGGAACTGCCCCTCTCTGCAACCGATATACACTTTATCAAATTGGACCTTGTATGGTTAGATACAGATCCTACAACAAGATTGGCCATATAACTAGAGACTGCAGAGCCCTTACCCATACTGTTCTCGAAACAACCTAGAGAGCCCTAAATACATGTTTTGAATGTGGTATGAAAGAGCATTATAAGAGTGAATGTCCAAATTTAAAGAACCAGGGCAGAGGAAATCAGAATGACAGTGAAAGAGGTCGGGGAAGAGTATTTGTGATTGGCGGAGGAGAAGCTCGCCAGGACCCTAACATAGTTATGGGTACGTTTCTCCTTAATAACCATTATGCTTTTGATTTGTATAATATCCAAAATTTGTAATTTTCTTATAAGCCTGCAGAAACCTTGATTATATCATCACATTCATCCTATCTTTACTGCTTTCATAGAGTCAACCCTAAAAGTTTCGTTGTATATATCATTATCCCGCCGATTTTACGCCAAGTGTAGTTGTCTTTGTCTTTGATTTACAGGTTTTATGTGATGAGAAGAAACCCGGAATGAAGTTTAGTAGGAAATTTCTGGAGGCTGAATTCTAGAGGCGATTTAACCAGTTATCGCATATTTCTTCTCCATTATTGATCAAACCAAGGGAGTGCTAGTTTCTTTTACTTGTTTTCTTTTCCCTTTATTTGTTTTACGAGTACTTTTAAGAACAATGGGGACAATTTTCAACTTAAGTGTAGGGGGAAATAAGCATTAGAAACTATTCGTTCAATTTCCATTTTCTTTGTCCTTAAAATGATGTGTAATATACCGAAACATAGCGTAGACGGTAATTTTGACCCAAACTTAATAAAAAATTATGACACATACTGACTTGTGCGTTGCTTTAACAGAATATTACGTAGACGACGTTTTCGTGTAATTCGCTCATGAATAAGGAAATACTTACACATATCATCACAAGTGTGACAAAGCAACAGGATTAGGAAAAGTAAACTAAGAAGTAGTGCACGATTAAGTAAATACGTTCGTTTATCATATAGATAACACCAAAGTAGTTTAGATTTATTATTAGTTTAATTAACTAAAACCTAAACCAACCTCTCAAAACCATAATTTTACCTGCTTTCTATAAAATATAAAAAATACAAAAAAATCTTCTCTCAACCCCTTAGACCTCTGTTATATTTTGCTCAACCTTCCCAACCTATTCTCATAGAGAACAATAACAACCCTGAGTCTTGCCTTACTACGCTACACTGGTTAGGTACTATGCCTTAGGGAGTTGTAAAACTTCTTGTTGAAGTCTAACGATAACCGCATCAGTAGGCAAAGCATCATGAATTTCCTATATTATATAAAGAGAAACTCATTACATTATGTTGAGGTAAATTTACGTGGGCTGCTTGAGCTTGATAAAGTGACCTCAACGGTAATAAAGATCGAGTTCAGCTTGGTTCCTCCGGAGCATAGTCCTTCGTCTCCTAGTTATAAATAAGAAAGAACACCGTTAGCTCGCCCTAGGGTGTGAGTCCAGGACCAACTCCAGGTTGAAAGTATAGTTACAATGATTGTAAGATAAATGAGGAGAATATAAAGTAAGGTCTGGAAAGGTGTTGTGTCCTTCGTCTCAAGGAAATGAGCTCTCCCTTTATACCAATTGGGATTCGCTACAAGACATAACCGTAGGGCTCTCTTTTGGTACATCTTGTAGGCTACGTGTCCCTTCAAGGACAGTGGTCCTTCACAAGTATTGTACCTTTGTCTTATTGTCCTTTGATACTGCTGCATTAAGACGGAGCTAATAACTCCGGACCTGATATGTCCTTCGTATACCAGCTTCTCCAAATTCTTGTATCGGTGGGACTCTCAGACCTATGTTCGTCCTTGACAAGTCAGCATCTCGGGAGCATTTGTTTAGTTTAGCCTGTGTTAGTTTGCAGAAGCATCTAAGCCAGTTCTTTTCCTTTCAGATTTTCTGGGGTTGGAGACTATACCTCATCATGATCCCCCTGTTTGGTATCTGCCAAGCTAGGTTGTTAGTGTAAGACTTAATGTTGCCTTATGTTATTAGTTTCTTCTTTTGCGGACGTGGCTTCGTTTTTTGTTCCACATGTTTTTTCTTTGCAACGTAGTCATGTGATACTTTCCAAACCTGTCGACCCCTTTCCTTCTTTCCCTTTAAATAGCAGCCTCCTTTTACTTTTCGCTTAATTCTTTGCTTATAGTAAAAAAACACATGTGTTTCCAGAGGCTATCATTTTTTTTCTTGCTGCTGCTTACTTTGCTCCGGACTTTTCCCTTTCCTAGGTACCTCTTTCTTTCCTTCTTACCTTTTTAATTATGGCTAAAAAGGATATGGATATGTACCATTCTCGACTCACCTAAGATGATCTGAATGATTTAATCATTATATATATGATTCCCCATGATCTTCACCCTCAGCTGCCCTCCGAAGAATTTGTGATGTTCGAGCTTTCGTATGATACCATTGGTATTTATCATCAGATGTTTGATTTTTCTTGTGTTCGAATTCCTTTTTCATCGTTCCTTCTGGCCCTCATCAAACATTACAGGGTTCACTTCTCTCAGTTGGGTCCTCTTGGTCTTAATAAGGTCATTACCTTTGAGGTGTTGTGTCGGTCTTTGCACTGATAGCGCCGAATGGTGACTTGTTATGTTTTCATATACTTTGTGCAAACAAGGTGATTGGTTTTCATTTGCCAAGCGCCGTGTCCCTTCTCTGGTCTATATTGATGACAATCGTTCTTGCATGAAGCACTGGAAGAGTGGCTTCTTTTTTATTGATTGGTGGGCCATTTCGAATGCTATAGTTTGGAGACATCCGGATGCATGACGATCCAAGACCTGCTGCTGGTTCTTTTAACATGGCTGATGTACGCAGTCTGAGCGCTCATGTTGTAAAGCTGAGGGATATGCCTAAGGGTGTGTTAGTTTTATCTAGGTTGATTCAAGTTTGGAAGAGTCGTATATGTGATCCGGTGCTTCGGGGTTCTAATGGAAATGGTACGGGGGGTAGGTTGAACTGTTTGTGTTATATATTTTGGCTTCTGTTGCTTGCATTTATTATTGTTTTTCTTTTTTGCAGTTATGGGCATTTACAATTTTATTTGCCTTCCTGAGTGGACCAGTGCTGAGGTCCAGGAGGAGCCCCATTTGGATGTTAGGCCAACCCTATCAAAAGGCTTCACTTTTTTTGCACTCCTCCTGCTGCGGTCCGATCATGTTTTTTCCCCTGAACTTGCTCCAGAGGATCTTGCTGTTGGGTTACCCTATTCCAAGTTTTATTGCTAAGGCTGAAGCTTCTCAGAAGCGAAAGGCTTCTACTTCTGGTGCCGCTTCAAGCCATGTTGCTAAGCGTACTAGGTTTTCCTTGGCTCAATCATTCGGTAGTACTAGTCGGCCTAGTTTGTTTGTAGGTGACTCTGATGATGAGAGTGATGGTGATGATGATGCTTGTGTTGAGATTCCGTTGGTTACCCCTCTTTGTTATGTTTGTGTGATCCCTCCTTCAGGGGGAACTCCAGGGTTGAAGGCTCCGTTGCTCTGCTGATGAAGGCTCTAACACACCGACGGTAAGTGTTTTTTATTTCTATTTATGTTCTTCCCTGTCTTCTTTCTTTTCTATTGTGTTTTTATTTTTGTAGATTTCGAAGGGTAAAGGGTATTATTGTGTTGATGATGCTGCGGCACCTCTTGGCGGTGTAAGCGACTAAGATCTGTCCTTGGACCTACTCCCTCATTTAGGGATGTTTTCCGGCAATTGCTAAGTCATATAGACTTCTTCCCTTTTCGACTGTCCTTCTTATTTTCCACTTATCCTGAGGTTGGTGTTGTTGGAACTGTGAGTTTTATTGTTGAGGTGGGGCGTTGGCCCATACCGACATTAATTTTGGAGTTCTAACAAAGGGATTTTAAGAATTCTTGTTGTTTACAAGACTATTGTGATTAGTTTACATACCAGGAAGGATGGGTCTTGTTGGAGTGTTTGCTAATGATCAATTGACTGCAATGATGAGTGTGTGGCTATGTATGTTGATGTCGCCATGCGTATTGAGTTCTTGGCTCGCTATCGTGGGTTGAATCAATCTTATCATGTGACAGGTTATCAAACAGATTCCGGATAAAAGGGTTATGAGGAAGGAAGGTTGCTAGCTCTGAACTGGGTTGGAAACTTTTAAGTGTCTACCTTGAAGAAGCAGGTTTCTGGACTTAATGATAAGCTTGCTACCTGATGTGTCTTTGTGTAGGTGTTATTTTATGTATCAAGTTTTACTATTTATTTTATGCCGACTTAACCTAAAAACTAACATCTAACCGTGCAGTGTACCGCGAGGGGGGGGTGGGTAGTTTTGCTTAGTATAGTGGGTGTCGATCACAAAGAGCGAGAGCGGTAATATCTATTTATTAGTATTTTAGTTATTAATTTATGCATAACCTAAGCTAAGGATAAAGGGGGGTTTAAGCCTGATGAGGTAGCACGTGTTTTGGGATATCTTTGCTTAAGGTTTTTGTGACAAATGAACCAATTAAACACACGCAAGAAGTTTAACAAAACGATAGAGAAGTAGTCAATATACTAATGTAAAGAAAATATATTAACCATGATTAATCTAATAAAAATGCAAGTTTGTTTATTAGTGCAATGATAGTCTTATTTCGAAGTGGCATATCATTCTTAAGACTTAGGCGGTACTTCATCCTAAGACCTAGGACAAAACAATCCTTGTGTGTCACAATTAAGACAGCCCGCATAAAGAATCCAATAGTCTAATTATAATCTATCATGGGAATTAAAGCAGTAGTGATCCTGTTAATACCCTAGCCCATTGGGACTTTACCTACTTATTGCTTGATGTTGTTTTATACACCGGTAGTTCACTACTGCTTGATGTTGTTAATGCTAAGGTTTTGGTGACAAGTAAACCAATAAACACACGCAAGAAGATTAACAAACGATAGAGAAGTAGTCAAATACTAATGTAAAGAAAATATATCAACCATGATTAATCTGATAAAATGCAAGTTTGTTTATTAGTGCAATGATAGTCATATTTTGAAGTGGCATATCATTCTTAAGACTTAGGCGGTACTTCATCCTAAGACCTAGACACAAACAATCCTATTACAATTAACATGCCCGCATAAAGCATCCTTAGTCTAATTATAATCTATCATAGGGAATTAAAGCAGTGGTGATCCTGTTAATACCCTAGCCCATCGGGACTTTACCCACTTATTGCTTGATGTTGTTTAATATGTCGGTAGTCTACCACCCAAATCTATTACCAATTAATTAAGAACATGATTGCTGAACAATTATCGGGTCACCTGCCGGTCCAACTAAGCTCATAATCAAATGGTAAAGATAGGGTGTCATTTGTGATCCTATTGGTCTGGGCATATAAACACAACATGAACAGGTTAGGTCTCACTACACCCAGTTGAATGATAGGTCTCATGTACAAGCACATAAACAAGTATAAGGCGATAAACATAATTAAACAATCAATGATAAATTAAGCAAGCCGGATTAAAAACAAACAAAACATTGAAAGCTTCATTAACATGGCTAATACCCGAGGGTATTAGCCCACAATCATTGTAAGTTTACAAACGTGATCAAACAATTGAAAACCGAATGATTAAGAAAGTAAAGATTACACGATGTCTTCTATGGAATGGTGGTTGGTGCTTGACCTTGGCTGCTTCTAATATCTTGGAAAATTCGTCTTCAATGAGTATGGTATAGAGAATGTAATTTTTGCACACTGAAACTCGTATTTGAGCCTCGTATTTATAGTGTCTAAAAATTGCTCGATACGCCGTATAGAATTGACGGCATACGGCGTATTGGGGGTAATTTCCTTAGAGTTCGTGATAAGATCAAATCAATCAAGATTAATTGCCTTCAATCATATTAACTGTCAATCTTTGACTGATGGCCAGCTGGTGCATACGGCGTATAGGTGATTGAGTGATACGCCGAATCGGGAATTGATCATTACGCGTATTATTGTGATGAACTGGCGCAGATATGCCGTATATTCTTTCCTGGATATGGCATATAGTAGTAAATGGTAGTTTTCTTCAAATGTCTTCGTTTAAGCTCCAGAATTTTGCCTTTTAGCTTCGTCTTCACAAGTTACTCCAAAATTACTGCAATTGTAAACCTTAAACAATTATGTACCAATATCTTGCAATAAATATATAAAAGTAGGTAAAATGTACGAGATAAATGATAGTAAAATGTGACGTTATTTGATGATATCAAATATCCCCCCACTTGAATCCTACTTATCCTCAAGTAGACTTTAGAAAGGTTTTTTGAAAATATATCCCAACCAAGGATAAGGATGTTTTCAGTTTAAGCATTTTTTTCTTGTTCTAACCACCTGTACAAAACTAAGCTCCTCACGAAATATGGGAATGAAAACACTCAAATCACTCAACTAATCTAGGGTGTAACATTTTAGTAGTACGCTCATTTGCCCGGTCGTGATTAGCTTCGTATCATAGGCTTGGGAAGGATACACATCTCCACCTCTAAAGCTAAAGAGTAACAAGTTAAAAGGTAAATTGGGTATTTATAAGTAGGTATGGGTTTAATCATTCTTTTTATCATGAAGAATGATATAGGGTATGGAGCTTCTGACTTTCACCGAAGGTCGCCGTCAAACAAGGCAGCTAAGACATGAATACATGGCCGTAACGACGGAATAGACATCCACGCTCGTACACATCCTCGCTCGAGTAGATCCTAAGGTTAGTTATCAGGAAAGGGAAGTAAAATGGTTGTTAAATAAAATAAACAAAATAACTAGATTAAAGCCAACAAATATGGTGGGGTTGCTAGAAACTTTTCCCGACCGTTCCATGATAAAGACTCGAACATATAGACAAGCGCCTCGGTCATAGAAATGACAAAGACAACCTAAGTTTGCATTCCCATAACGGTCAACTTCCTTTACATCTCAAACTTTACATACTTTTACAAAATAAGTGGTGATATCAGCCACTTTTTACAATACTTTACATCGTTGATTTTTGTAACGTATCAACGAATAATCGATCCTTTCAAGTGAGTCCTTCGGTCTTAAACTTCTTTTGAACCGACTATTTTTTTTTCTTTCTCCTTTTTTTTTCTTGCTTGCAATAATACATCATAAATCTCGGGGTAATTTCACCATCTTCACTATCATCATTTGTCCGGCAAATTTTTCCTTTTTTGATATTTTCTTCTTTAGAACATAATACATAATTACGAAAGTAGCAAAACACACGAGCTACAAACATTCCCATTGCATTGTGCAATTTTCTCGACCATTACATAGATAGAGAAATTTCACTTTGACTCGGGAACTACAAAACTTTACACGAAAGCAACTAGCAATATTGATTAAAATAGGCTTTA
>BQNB010100891.1:0-24599 GCA_026074375.1 Tanacetum coccineum | reverse complement strand
GTGGCACCTCTAGAAGAGTAGTCATGCTTTGGGTGTGACTAGATGAGCGAGGCTTGAGTGATAGTGATAGCTTACCAGCTTGGTTAGGTTACCTTGACTCTGGGTTAGGGATGGTTAAATAGTAAACCAAAACTCACGCCCTTTTTTTTCTTTTTGATTGTTCTTTGTTTGACCCGAGTTTAAAAAGGTTGACTTGGGCCATTGATTTATAAGAGAAGGAATTGGGCTCGGGGTTTTGGTGTTGGGCTCAGTTAAAGGGTTTTATGGTTTTGGGTTTATAATAGACTTAACGACCGTTAGTCTTTTAATATAAAAGGACTAACGGTGTTATTCATTTAATGACTTACAGTGAAAATGATTTAACATTAAGGGTTATTTTGGTATTTTCAATGTTTTGTCATCTTATGAGTTGACCAAAGTTGACTTTTTGTTGACTTTTGTTGACCTTGGCTTACAAACTCCCAGCTCTTGTGCACTCTTTCCATTCTCGTGTTCGTTTTTGTCCGGTTTTGTCTTTATTTTGTCCATTTCTTTAATATCCGTACCTGCACATACACAAACACAAAAACAAGCAAATACATTGTATTTTTCACACGTTTTTGGCTATTTGGGCTCGTTATATAAGGTAAAAGGTATGTGTAAAATTGCACATACCAGCGCTTGTTTTTGTTCGAGTCACGTGCCTGACTCTACGCTTATTTGACGCGCAAAAGGTGGGTCCCCCTACACTTAAGGTCAAATGCGAGTGATAGTAGCGATACACACCATTTGGATGGAAGTATGCCACATGGCGTGAAGGCGGTGTGTGAATGGTCATGGTATCTACTAACTTCATCCTAAAACTACCCGGACTGTATGTGTTGATGAGTCGGTGTGTCCCTTTTTTTCTCCTAGATTTACATCTAAGGATGGAAAGTTGGATAAAAATTAAGGCTTTAGTTCATCAATATTAGTAACTTCCCTAAAACTAAAATAAAGGTCATGACTACAAGTATTCAAGCCTAAATCCTCTAGTTGTGTTTGGTTTAAAGGTTCTACCTCCCTCGGGATTCCTATAGTCTTTTCTATTTCTTTTGGGTGAGTCACGGGCAGTGTGTATACCTCAAATGATGGGAGGACTTGTGGGGTACTTTGTGGACTTAGATTATCCACCTTATCCTCCATCATATCTAGATCACCTATAGGCTCATCATATGCATCCAACCATGACATGAACTTAGGCATCTTAATCATAACAATCTCACATTCTAAATCCTCCTAATATGTTTTCTTAGATTGTGACTTAGGCAATTCTATCATGTCATCTAACTTATGGGTCATTGCTAAGGAGCTCTTCTCAAAAGTTTGATGCATTTAGTCATTTTTCTTAAGAGCCTCACTAATAAATGTTGATCCTAAACACGAAGGTTGTTCAAAAGGATCTATCCTAGGTGAGGGATTATATGGTGCATAGGTTTTACTAGGTGAGGTATTATGTGTGCTAAGATATTCTACTCCACCAGTCATCATTTTATATACTTCTTCAAGATTCTCTAAGTCGCTTTTATAATCTTCCGGATAATTTTCATGGTAATATTCTATGAAGCACTCAAATTGTTCTTCCGTTAACGACTCAAGTGTGATTTCATCTGCCATGGAGACGAATGACATATTTACAAACAAATACACAAAGAAGAGATAGAGTACGAGAAATCGAATTGACAAGAAATTAAATCTCACTTGATAGGAATCTTGTGAGTAGACCTAAGCTAGATAGAATCCGAAACCTACGCTATTCCCTGGCAGCGGCGCCAAAAACTTGATGCAGTCGTCGTTAGACTTCAACAAGAAGTTTTACAACTCCCTAAGCAGAGTACCTAACCGTTGTAATGTAGTAAGGCAAGACACGTGGGTTGTTATCATTCTCTAGGGGAATAACACTGTGAAGGCCGGATCGAATGTTCACTAAGGTCTAAGGGTTGAAGGAAGATTATTTTTGTATTTTTATGTTTTATAAAAGCAAGTAAATCTCGAGTTTAAAGATTGGGTTGTTTTAAACTAATTATCTACTAAGTCTAAATCTAATCTAATGACGTGGAGGACAATTATACAATGAATCGTATTCACATGGGATGCATTACTCCTTGCTATCTATCCAATTCTACCTATTGCTTTGTCACACTTGAGATGATCTGTGTAAGTATTTCCTAATGTATTAGCGAATTATACAAAAATGCCTTCTACGTAATATTCTGATGGGCAACACACAAGTAAGGTAGTATGAAGACTATAACAACACCACTAAGAGTATATTACATCCATTAAAACACTTAAGAGGGGTCAACCATATTAGGGGTAAGGTAGTATAAAGACTGTTACCGATGGTATCCTTTCTACACACTCGCATTTCCCTAGACGTCTATGCAAATTTAATATCTTATGGCTAGTTTTCTAGAGCCTAACGCGCACATCCATCAACAAGAAGCAATAAGAAACAAGAATTATAAACTATAATCAATTATACTCATTGAATCTGTCATGCCTTAATTGATGAATATGGAAGATCCATAATCATCAATAAGAAAATAATAAGATATAAGCAATCAATGACAAGTTTCATGCATTCTCAAATAAATACTAGATGAATTAGCCAAGCATACTCAAACAAGAGAAATCATAATCAACAAAAGGAATTGAAGACATGAATTAAGATATAAGTGATAATCAAACCATTACAAGATGTTTATGGATTGAATTAGGTTTTCTAAGTTGCTAGAAAAACACCTACCCACACCCTAGAATCGGACTTAGGGTTGGGGGCTTACAAAACATGAGTTTATGAGGCTGTATATATAGGCAAACCCTAGGTCGGCATTCCCGACGCCGTCGCCAAAAATCCCTATGCTATCGCGGAATCATTTTTCATCAAGTTGTAGATTTTCTCGCTGCGATCGCGTGGACTGTTGAATCGTCAGAATCTGAGTTCGTATGAAGGAGTTATGATCAAAACAATATTTGATACTTCGCGCGCAAGTGGAATGGTCTTCTTTTTCTCGTGACGCCGAATCTTCTAGGGTTTCTTTAGGTCGGCTACGTTCTGACGCCGTCGCTTTAAAATTTGTGACGCCGTCGCTTGGAACTCGCAACGTCGTCTCCACGCTCTGTATGCATGATTTCTTCAAAGGATTTGGTGTAGAGTCGTAGTCTTGCCCGTTTCTTCTCCAAATGAGCCCAAGTCATGTGTATTTTCTCCAAATGCCATCCAAGTGCTAAAAACACAAAAACAAATGATTAAGCACATAATCTGGGCATATTTTCATGATTTAGGGGGTTAAATGACCCCGAAAAAGTGTATAAAATGACACCTCATCAAATACCCCTAAACTTGGGATTTGCTTGTCCTCAAGCAAATGGGCTTTTCTACCTAGACAATAGCAATATTGAGGGCATTTGGTCTACTATTTAAAAGCAGTTTACGACACAACCTTCTAGACCTCGTAAGTAAAAGCACGGAAAGCATATACTAGCACCTTTTATAAGTGTTTGGATTCTCTCTTTCTCTCGGGTGTATAATAAATTATAACATGGGGAAACAGAAAATTAATACTCATTACATGTCATAGCATATAAGTTACCATAGGCTTGGTAAAGGATCAAACCTCCACCGCTAGACGCAAGTATTAGTCATTAATATCAAAGAGATCTTTTAAAGGTTTTAGGATGTAGGTGTAAGATAACATAAATAGAAACGGAAACGAATGGGATATATTTGAGGGTGACTTTTTGAGTGAATTTGGGGTGAAAAGGTTAGCTAATTATTTATAAAAATACACGCTGATTGGGTTGCTAAGCCAAAGACTAGGACATAGATATACAAACTCTACATCAACCTCTTTTCTTTTTCTTTTCTATTTTTCTCTTCTTCTTTTTTTGAACATAATACATCATAACTTGGGGTTTATAAATGCACCCCTACACTTGAATTTTAGAACTCATAATTACAATCTAACTGATATTTACAATCTAACTAATGACCAAATTGAGGTGAGATCAAAAAATAACTGGAATCATTTGACAAACATATGGGGGTTATTTAATATCTTTTCTTCCCCATTCTTTTGTGAAATAATAGTACCAAGAATCCTAATCGTCCCAAAACTGTATTTACAAGGATAAGGACTTAGCAACCGTGTACTCAATAATTAACTTGGGTTAAACACAATAATGTGCTAAAGGCGAGTACATACAAGGCAGCTAAGGCTTTTTGGGTGTAACGATTGGTTTAAGGGTGACAATGCTCTTCATTAATAATCTGAAATCCACCAGAATATTACGAGAACCGTGAAAAAGGATAGACTCGGAGGGTTGTACTTAGGGTATCTTGTACTAATGATGAGTGCATGGCAATGGTGTGGGATAGTTATATGATCGGTGTGACCATCATAACAATTACAGGTTTAAAACATGGGTTAATCCTAATGCCTCTTATTAAGGAAATCCTAATACTTACTATGCGGTCTCGGGATGCATCACAATAACAAGTTTTGGAAATTAATACACTACGGGTATACTCATATGAATTTTACTAACACTAGACATTCCAGAAAAGGTGACAAGGCAATGCATACATGGCTATAATAATGGAATAGACATGCACGCCTGCATATCAACCTTAACTCGAACTGGGTAAAGATAAAATCATCTTGGGTTACCAATGATGGGTACCCGAATTCCTAAAGAGCTAAGGGCGAACCTCACATTTTTTGGGTGGAATTCTGAGGGTTATTGTGCTAGTCATATAAATTCCTATCCATGAGACGCTATTAATACTCGGTTTTCGTCGGTATGTGTCGTAAAAAAAATTTGGGTAAAAATCACCTTTTATGCTATGTTTCGATATATTACCCATCATTTTAAGGACAAAGCAAATGGCCAAGAAAGAATAGTTTCTAAGGCTTATTTCCCTTCTACACTTAAGTTGAACATTGTCCCCAATGTTCTATAGAAGTACTTGTAAAAACGAATAAAGGGAAAAGAAATCAAGGAAAAGAAACTATTCCTCCCCTAGTTTGCTCAATAATAGAGAAGAAATATGCAATAACTGGTTAAATCGTCCTCCAAGAATCATCCAATGAGACTTCCTAAGAACTTCCAAGCTTCTTCTCATCAAATATAACATGTAATCAAAGACAAAGACAACTACACCAAGCGTAAAATCCACAGGTGAATGACAAATACAACCTCATTAACTAATTTTAAACTCTATGAAAGCAACAAAGATAGGATGAATGTGTTAACGTAATCGTGTTTTTCTACAGGTTTATAAAAGAATTACAAATTTTAAATATTGCACAAGTTACATTTTCAAAAATACTTAAAAATTTCAAATTTTTTGTAGCTGGGCTCATGACACCGTCAGGAAAATCCGGACGTCGTCACCATAGACGAACTGACGGCGTCACGTGAAAATCGTGACGCCATCTCCACGCTCTGAGAAAATTCAATTTTTGTTTTTGATGAAAAAATTTCTGTACGCAATCTTATGAGTTATTTCCTGTATGAATTACTGCAAAAACCATGAAAAACAGTTAACACAATCATATGACTCAAAACAAACACACAAGACACACGACATTCATAATTGCATTAATTTAAAATATTGGGTTGCCTCCCAAAAAATGCTTGTTTTTGTTCGAGTCGCGAGCCTGACTCTACGCTTATTTGACGCGTAAAAGGTGGGTCTCCCCTATACTGAGGTTAGTCGGGTGATAGAGCGATACACAACCATTTTGATGGAAGAAATACCAAGTTGGTGAAGGTGATGTATGAATGGTCAAGGTTTACTACCTTCATCCTAAAGACTAACCTTTAATCCTTTTTTTGAAGGGTGGATTGAAGTTAGAGGAAAATTATGAAAAAACACTTTGGATTAAGTCATTCTTATGGATATGGTTTTCTGAACTGATTCTTTATCCATTCTGGTTTCTTCTATTATTTTTTTATCTCGACTCCATCTTCATCTTTGTACTTAACCTTATTATTCTCAAATGAATGAAGTAATGGCATTTTGAGGTTGGAATTTAGGTATCGGTGAGGGGTTCTATAGTTAGTGGGTTCAATCTTACATATCATTGAGACCCTATGCACCATGGTAGGCTTGAGTATTTTAGGGGTTACGGTAGGGGCACTAGTAGGAAATCGAGTGATCTTTTCTATTTTTATGGAATAAGCTTGTTGTGCTTCTATTTTGACCTTTATGGTTGCTATTAAACTATCCGCAAGACACATAAGTGTGTCTGTCATTTTTCTCATATCTTCCGTTAATTGCCTCATTTGATCATCTTGATCATCAATTAATTTCAATATCCGTGCCTCTAATTCCTCCTGAATCCTACCTCATACTCCAATAGTACTTCACTCCTCATTAAAGATTCTACTCGACACTCTATACTTTCTAACTCCTGTTCTAAAGTGGCATCTATGTAGTCGGGACTTTCTGGTTTGTTCCACTCTTCTTCTTCGTATTGGGCAAAATCCTCGATGGTTTTCCATGCTTCTTCCGGCCTTAATTTTCTAAGTCTCCCACCTGCTGCATCGTCAATGGTTGTAACACCCCTAAATTGGGTCGCAGTGGAATATGGGTTGGGGGTGATACTTCATAGATCAATAACACAAGATATATATAAGAACGACCAAAAAGTCATTTAAAACCGATACATTGGATTTAGCAAAGTATTTGTTACAAAAGCCCGAAGCTTCACTTGTTCAAAGTACATATTACAAAGATTCTAGTTCATAACAAATGTTTCCCAAAATGTAATGCAACCAAATCTTTAATGCATGACTTCCAAAATAACGACCACCAATGTATCCCTTGTCTTGTACCTTACTGATCTCCTGAGAAAACATTGCTTAAAACGTCAACATATTGTTGAGTGAATTCATAGGTTTATAAAATGTGTATAATGTAGGACCGCAAGATTTTCCCATGATAAGCTACATATCATAACATCATAAAATGTAATTACTTTTTTCCTAAGCTCAGACACTGAAACTCCACATGTATGAATTCGCATAACATTGTCAACCATTGCCCGAGATGATGTTCTAAACCCGCAACATCTATGACCGACCTGTGTATACGTTTTCGATGTCCGGGCCAACGGCACAGTGAGTATGACTCACCCGAACGGGGATGTCAATCCCAAATAGATCATTATAACATTTCGCCAACTCACAACATTAATTTGACTTTTCATGATAATGGCTCAGGAGGGGTTTTATATCGCTACTATAGGCAAACACGTAATCGTATTGAAAAAGTCCCACTTGCGTCCAATTGTAAATCATGCATATGTTTCTCACCCCAAACTTGTAAATCATTATAAAATGTAAAACGTGGGGCTATGAACTCACCTTGTGCGTATGATAACAATTATATCATAGAAAAGGCGTCACGATAATGATCGAATGCAACCTAATCCAATATAGGTCGTATAAGTACTATGCACTTTGATTAACTACTACCATATACAATTCTATATAGTTACATCACCATCTAATTACGTTTGTGAAATTGTATTTATAAAGTTAAAACGTTTATAAATATTTCATTAGTAAAAACGATGTAACTTTATCGTTTTAATCCCGTTTCTTGCGTTTCTTATGTCAACGCTTTCGTATTAAGACGAGTTATCAAAATATTATATTTTCCTATTTTTAGTCCCTTGATGAACAGTGGTTTTTACTTTTCATGACAGTTTATAAATTTATTTTTATAGATTTGGTTATCGTAAAACCCGTAAATGTCGTATCTTATTCGTTTTAACTCCGTTTTTCATGATTCTTTCAAGTCGTCTTCGTTATTAAAAGTTCTATCTATTTAATGATGTTTTCAAAATATTCATGTCTGATATGAACAGTAACTTTTATAAAAATAGTTTTATAAAAGTATATATTGTCGTAAACATGAAAAATCCATAACTCCTTCGTTATTAATCCAAAAATTATGATTCTTATTGTTTTAGAATCCTAAAATTATGTACTATTTGAGAAAAATATCCAATTTTATATATCAGAAGTAGTGTGTAACTTGTTTTTATAAAATTTCTTTTATAAACACGTTTAATTAACGTATAACTTGAAATTAGCGTATCTCCTTCGTTATAAATATCGATTTTTTTTTTCGAGTTCTTACTTTTGAATCCCATGGATGTTAATATTTTATAAAAATTAGAAAATCAATAGATAAATTTTGAATTAAAACAGAACTTTTGAAGCTTTATGTTAAAATTGTTTATTAAACTTGATTTTGTAACTTTTAAGTTTAACCACCTTGTTACAAGTCCATTACAACACTCATTATCACATGCATTACATTCCTAGGGTCCTTAAGTCCATCATTATCCAAAAATGTCCAAGATCTATATGTGTACATACTTATTTGTTCATTAACTTTCATAAGTATACATTTTAGGTAACTTGTTTATATAAACTTTTTATACATAAACCATACTTGTACATCACTTATACATCTATTATAACATGATATGAACATTAATACAACATATATAAAAGTTCACCAAATCATAAACAAGTGTAAAAATCCATTTTTACAAGCAAATAAGTCCTTAGATGGTGATTAACTACATAAACATCATATATGCATCAAATCATGAAAATAAAGAGATTAAGAGTTTTAGGTAACCTTAATATGAAGTGTGGTGATTAAAAACACAATATAAACCCTAGTTTAGATGACAAACCCTAGCTTACAACACCAAGAAAACCCTAGTTTTTCTAAAGAAACCATAACTCCTTTTCTTGCTTCAACACTTGTAGATGCTTAACCAAGCCTTTTAAACACCTTAGGTTATCTTAGAATTGATGTAGGAAAAGTTTGTAGATTTGTTGTAATAGTTTCTATGGATTTCTTATGTTGTTTGATTGTTGTCGTGGCTAGGAGGGAGTATAAGGGAGAGAGTGAGTTGTTTTTACTTAATCAAATGGATTGTGTGTTTCTTACTTGTTGCTAAGGCATTATATATACATTGACTAGTCCAAAGACACAATGAGGGTCTTAAGGAAAGTCTTGGTCCATATTACTATTTGGAAAAGTAAGAATAGAGCCCTTGGTTCCTAAATCATGAGAACATCTCATGATTTTAAGGAAGATGTCTAAACTAGAAATATATTTGCATTTATAAACCCATAACCGGCCATATGGGCATATATGTAAAGAATTTTTGTAATTTTTGAGTATTGGGTACAATTGTGGGTATTTGTTGAAGTGTAGAAAAGTTTTGGTGGTTCCGGGAATGCCTAAACGTATTTTATCGCGAAACGTAAACACTTTACGTAACCAATAAAAATAAGATGAACAAAGTTAATAATTATTCTCAAAATAATTACTTAACACTTGCTTGATGTAAACATTTAATTGTTTGATGCCTGTTTACATTGAACGATAATTTTTAGCTTACGCGATTTAACTTAACGATTACGATTTAAAAGCAAACGCGTACAATACTAAAAATAAATAGTGAATTTATTGACGTCGTAAATGACCCTAAAATACGGGGTGTTATAGTCTTCCCCGTTAAATGAGCCTTGTCCTCAAGGCTTAAGACGCCGCACTTGACTACGGTGCAGTCTTTGCGAAGAGATGCGATATTTCTTTCAGAATTGGTCCTCGCGTTCCCATGTAAACTCAGGGCCTCACCTAGAGTTCCATCGAACCTTGACAATTAGGACACGGCTTCGCCTCAATTGTTTGACTTCGCGATCCATGATTTCGACTGGTTCCTCGACGAATTAAAGCTTGTCATCAAAATGAAGTCCATCCAACGGAACGGCTAATGGTTCGTCGGCATAGCACTTTTTCAAGTTGGATACATGAAACGTATTATGAACCCTGCTCAGCTCTTCAGGAAGCTCAAGCTTGTATGCAATGGATCCAACCTTTTCCAACACTTTGAAAGGTCCAACATATTAGCTTCCCCCGTTTGCCAAAACTTACTACTCCTTTCCAAGGCGAAACTTTGAGCATAACTCTATCTCCAACTTGAAATTCCATCGGCTTACGCTTTAAATCGGCATAACTCTTTTGTCGATCACGAGCATCCTGAATTCTCTGCTTGATCTGAATGAATATATCTCGGTCGTGCCTTGAACTATCTTCTGACCAGTAAGTTGAAACTTCTCCGTACAACTCGGCCCACAAACCAAGTGAACGACACTTTCGACCATAAAGCGCTTCAAACGGTGCAGCCTTAATGCTAGCGTGATAGCTATTGTTAATGAAAACTCGACTAGCGGATAAATGATTAACCCAACGCCTTTTTTCCAAAGTCGATCACTAACAAGCACGCAACATAATCCTCGAGAGTTTTGAATAGTCCCCCTCTAGCTTTCCGCGTCATTTTGCGGATGATAGTAGAACTCATATCCAGAGTTAGTACCGTAAATCCTGTTTGAAGTGACCATCCAGAAATTTGATGCAAACACGGTCACGATCATAAATGATGAGATTAGGTCATGACCATGCCTCGTGACGACCTCCTTTAGGAGGGATACATTCTTGCTAGTTTCTCCATAGGATCAGTCTCCCTCATTGGTACAAAGATTGCAGACTTAGTGAGTCAGTCAACAATCACCCAAATGATGTCATAGCCTTGTGACGACTTAGGAAGCTTCATGACAAAATCCATAGTGATATTGTCCTACTTACATTGAGGTATCTCGGGTTGTACCAACAATCCTGATGGCCTTTGGTGTTCAGCCTTGACCTTAGCATAAGTCAAACATTTGCTGACATAGGTGGCGATGTCGGCCTTCATATTGGGCCACCAATATAGCTTCTTTATATCTTCGGTCACATCAATGTCAAACCCGAATGGAATAGAGTAATTTGGAACTTGGGACTCGTGCATGATCACGGTCCTCAAATCATCATAACATGGCAACCAACTCCTACTATTTAAGCATAGAGTTTCATCCGCACAGGTTTCCAACTTTTTCGTTCTAAGATTCTTCGGATCTTTTGATTTTTCAATCAACATACCTCCAACATCTTCGTTCTTGAGGTTCTCTGGTTTTCGTGCTTCAGTCTGAGCATTCAAGATTTGTTTGGGGAGATTCAAACCAGTAGTCATGACTAAGGCTCGAACTCTTAATGGCTTTATTTGCTTTTTCCTGTTCAGAGCATCAACATCAACATTTGCTTTCCCCAGGTGATAACGAATCTCACTGTAGTAATCACTGAGCAACTCTAACCAACGATGTTGCCTCATGTTCAACTCCTTCTGATTAAGAATGTGTTGCAAACTCTTATGATCAGTGAACACCGTACACTTGGTTCCATACAGATAGTGTCTCTAAATCTTGAGAGCGAACACTACTGCTCCAAGTTCCAAATCATGAGTCGTATAGTTCTTCTCATGAATTTTCAATTGGCATGATGCATAAGCAATCACCTTATCTCTTTGCATCAACACAGCGCCCAAACCTTTGATTGAAGCATCGCAGTATACGATAAAATCTTTGCTTCCTTCTAGTAAATTCAGAATTGGTGCACTACACAACTTCTGCTTCAACAGTTGAAATGCTGCTTCTTGTTTCTCGCCCCAAAGCGAACATGACCTTCTTCTAGCAATCTTGGGTCATTGCTTGGGCGTCTTTGAAAATCCTTTGATGAATCTTTGGTAGTACCCAGCAAGACCTAAAAATTGACGAATCTCTGTTGGCGTTTTAAGAGATGCCTAGTCTTTAATGGATTCGATCTTGGCGGGATCTACGTGAATGCCTTGACTATCAATCACGTGTCTGAGAAATTGTACCTTGGGAAGCCAAAATTCGCATTTAGAGAATTTAGCGTACAACTCCTCTTTCTTAAGCAATTCCAGAATTGCCTTAAGATGTTCTTCGTGTTCCTTCTTGTTCTTGGAGTAGATAAGGATATCGTCAATAAAGACAATCACAAATTTATCCAAAAATGGCTTGCACACGCGGTTCATGAGATCCATAAATACCGCTGGTGCGTTCGTCAAGCCAAATGGCATAACTTGGAACTCATAATGACCATATCGAGTTCTGAATGCCGTCTTTGGAATATCTTCTTCACGTACTCGAAGCTGGTGATAACCTGATCGCAAGTCTATCTTAGAATAAACACTGGATCCTTGTAGTTGATCAAATAAATCATCGATCCTTGGGAGTGGATAACGATTCTTTACCGTTAGCTTGTTCAGCTCTCGGTAGTCGATGCACATTCGAAACGATCCATCCTTCTTCTTGACAAACAAGACCGGAGCTCCCCAAGGTGAGGAACTGGGTCTTATGAAGCCCTTGTCAGAAAGTTCTTGGAGTTGGTCCGACAATTCCTTCATTTCAGATGGAGCTAATCGATAAGGTGCCCGTGCTACAGGTGCAACACCAGGTATCAAATCGATTTGGAATTCCACTTGTCGAGTCGGTGGAAGACCCGGCAAGTCCTCAGGAAATACTTCAGGAAAATTTTGAACGATCGGTACGTCCTCAAGTCGCTTCTTCTCTGACTTGTCTTAAGTCTCCTTTGTAGTAACATGTGCCAAAAAGATAGGACATCCTTTTAGCATGTACTTCTGCGTTTTAGTACACGAGATGATGTTCAAACGAGTCTCGTTTCCCCGGTCGCTTCTATCACCGTGAATAATCAACGTTTCATTTCCCCACGGAATACGAATGATTTTCTCGGCACAAACGATGACTGCTTGGTACTTTGCCAACCAATCCATACCGATAATGACGTCGAGACTACCAAGTTCTACAGGCATTAAGTCTATGTTGAATGGGTGGTTCAGTAAGTTTAATGTACAACTCCTAAGGATAGTGTTTAACCCAATTATTCAACCGTCGGCTTGTTCAACGTCATAATAGTGATCTAATGCAGTTGGTGTGATATCAATTTGGGAGCTAAATGTAGTAGACACAAAGCTTCTATCGGCACCAGTATCAAATAAGATAGAAATATAGTGGTTGTTTAGAAGGAACGTACCCGTCACGACGTTGGAGTCTGGGTTTGTCCTTACACAGCCTACCGCATACATTTTCGCTAGAGCATTGCCATTTCCAGCTTGGTTACCGCAGTTGTTGTTTTTCAACTTTAGACAATCCCTCTTGAAGTGTCCCTGGGCTCCACATTCATAGCAAGTGGGCTTCTGACCTGCCCTAGTGCCCCTTTGGTTGTTAGCGGTGTTGGCATTGGCGGTACTCCTACAGTCACGAGCCAGATGGCCAACTCGGTTGCACTTGTGGCATTTGGGAGCACATGGACCATCATGGTGATAGTTGCATTTAGCGCATAGGGGTTTAGATCCCCCGTATGGCTTCTTCTCACCAGATCCTGCAGTGTAGGCTCGGCCAATGTTCTGCCTCTTGTTTTGTTGTTGTTGTGGTTGTTGGTGGTTATCATCTTGCTTCCTCTTGTTCTCTGTCTGACGTTCAGCAAAAGTATAGATTTTCTTATCCATCAGCTCAGTTGCTATTTCAATTGCCTCTTGCATTGTCTTAGGCTTTGATGCTACTACACTTCCGTGGATCATGTCGGGCAAACCACCGACATATCTCTCAATCTTGTCAGACTCTTCAGGAAACATTCTAACACACATCAATGCTAGTTCCTGAAAACGTTGGTTGTAACCTATCACGTCGGTACCTTTCACTTTCAAATTCCATAACTCAGCCTCCAGTTTCTTAAATCTAGACCCTCGAGCAGTACTTGTCAGTCATCTTCTTTTTCAGGTCTTTCCAAGTCATTGCATACGCAACATCATGACCAACAGTCCTAACGTGGGAGTTCCACTACGTTAGTGCACCTGCCAAAAGAGTATAAGTGGAAAACTTGATTTGGTTCTCCACCGAGCAGTTGCTTATACTGAACACAGTTTCCATCTTCTCAAACCATTGAATCAATTCGACAAATCCTTCTGTGCCCTTGAAATTTAGAGGTTGGCACTTTATAAATTCTAGGTAAGTGCATTCACGAGTGGCTCGCTCATTTCTTCTAACACCCGATCCTGAATTATGGCTGTCTTCGCCATTCGTGCTTCTGTTAGCATCACGTTCTGCCAAAGTGGCAGTAACGCCTTGGTCAATCATTGCCTAAAGTTGGGCATTAGTGACAGATGTGGTGTTGGTTGTTGCGGCTGGTGTTGATCTGGTGGTTCGTTTTGGTGCCATTTTCTTCAATCATAAGAAAATATAATACCCGTTAGATTTTATAAAATCATAACCATGACATGACATATACGCAATAAATAAAGTGAGATCACATCACACGGTGAAATATACAACTGAATTGCAATCAATAATGATATAGCTAAAGCAATATTCATTTATAATAAATTCGATTACAGACATGACATAATACATTCTTTCCATATATAATCTGGAAACATACATGACCAATTCAGATACAAAATGATCACTACGATTAGGTTATAAAATGAAATATAAACAACCTAAAGCCTTACTAGCCGGGAGTTACCCGTAATACTTAGTAGGTTGTACAAAATAACTAGCCATAACAAGATCTACGAACTGCTACCGGCCTCCTTCGGTGCATTGGGTTGTGCCAGACCTTTAGCGGGTCCTTGTCCACTCTGAAGTGCTGTCAACTATGTCTATAGTGTCTTCAGCAATTTCAGGGCCTCTGTCAATTGTGTCTGTCTCCTGCGGTCTACGACCCGCAACTTTGCGATCTTTGACCGTTGTGCTACCACCTGAGTACGCAATGCCATAACCTTAGTACATGCGAGGTCACTAGTATCCATAGAATGTCTCTGTGCCTCATGAGATAATCTGGCCTCCTCCTCCATGAGTCTATCTGTGCGAGCATGAGCACGTCTATCTTTATGCAACATGTTGAGCCAGCCGCTCATCAGTGACCTAGCATCATGTGCATCATCCAGTCTCCTGTAAATCTCGTTAGTATCCTGTTTAACCGTAGTAACAAAGTTGGTCATCCTCTGACCTAACTCTGTCTCATCAGTCGCTGGTACCCCTGGCATGTCCTTAAGCATCTCATCCTAAGTATCTGTAATCCCATAACCAACATATCTCTCTGGATCTCGCCTAATCTCATCATCCAAAGTAGCAACAAATCCATAGTCTGCTCTAAAACCTCCAGTCAGTCTAGCAGTAGGAGCAATCGAGCTCTCTCCAACCTCGTACCTAGGACTAAAAGCAAAACATAACCTCTTCTGAGGTGGTAAACAAACCTCAGGCCTGTCTGCTCCATAGTCATAGCAGCGAGGATGGTGATGATGTAGGTGTTGGTATGGGTAGGATTAGTGGTGTCCCTGATTGAGGTGTACCTAATGGTGGTGGATGTGAAGTAGATGGTGTCTCGGCTCTTAGCCGGATCATGGCAGCTCTATATCCCAAAGGATAAGTAAGACTAGCAGGTAGTGGTAGAGATGATACACGTAAGGGTGGTGATACTGGTAGTGGTGATAGTATCAGGGGTAGTAGTGGAGAAGGTATCTGGGGAAGTGGTGATGACCATAGGGAGAGTGGTGATGGTGGTGGAGTAGGTATAGCAAGAATTCTGGCAACCTCTGTATCTAAAGGAAGTGATACGGATGTTTGAGCTCAGATAGATATCCTAGCAGTAACGCGGTATGCAGGATGTGGTGGTGGTGTGGTCACAGACTCGTCTGTCTCAAACAGCTCTGTCTCCTCAGCGGATGGGACATTATCAACAGCTAGAAAAGCAACAACTGTATAGTCGACAAGAGCTAGGTGCTCCTCCTCCTCCTTCTCATCGTCCTCGTCCTCCTCCTCATCATCAGCCTCGTCTTCGGAGGGCTCCTCCTCTTCATCATCATCATCATCATCTCTATCGGTGGGATAATCAGTTGGATCCTCCTCAGGATCCTCATCATCGTCCTTCTTCGGATCCTCCTCGGGATAGGACTCAGGAATATAGCCTGATGAATCAGCAGTGGGTAAGACAGCAGCAGGCAGTGGTTGCTCCTCATCTGGGAGTACATCATCCTCTGGTGGCATAAACTCCAGGTATACCAGCTCAGGAACAAACTCTGGTAGAGGCGGTGCCTGCTCTGGCTCCTCCAGGCCAGGCACATAATCAGGAGATGATGGGGCCTGAAAAGCGGCTACCACATATGCATACGGATCATCTGGCATCACGGGTGGTCCATCCACTCTCGGAGATCTGATGTCTTACAAACCTCCAAATGGACTGGATACTGCCGTGTAGGTGACTGTGGAATCCTCTGAATCCGACATGACAATATCTGAAAATCAAAAGTAGTTTATATAAGTATTAATATAAGACTCTTATAGTAATGTAATATACATAGTATTTAATAACATGTATATCAATCGTGAATGCATCTAGTCCAACCAACTAATGCAACAACTAGTGTATGTATGTATGTATGTATGTATGTATGTATGTATGTATGTATGTATGTATGTATGTATGTATGTATGTATGTATGTATGTATGTATGTATGTATGTATGTATGTATGTATGTCCCGTGAAAACCCTTTTGTATGAATGCAATGTTTGAAAATGGTTATAGTCCAGCAAAAACATTTTACCTGGTTCTTTATAACCTTGGCTCTGATACCAATCTGTAACACCCCCAAAATGGATCGCAGCGGAATATGGGTCTGAGGGTGATACTTCATAAATCAATAACATAAGATATATATAATAACGGCCCAAAAGTCGTTTAACAACCGATACATTAGATTTAGCAAAGTGTTTGTTACATAAAGCCCGAAGCTTCACTAGTTCAAATACAAATTATAAGATTCTAATCCATAACAAATGTTTCCCAAAATGTAATACAACCAAATCTTTAATGCATGACTTCCAAAACAACGACCACCAATGCATCCCTTGTCTTGTACCTTACTGATCTCCTGAGAAAACATTGCTTAAAACGTCAACATATTGTTGAGTGAATTCATAGGTTTATAAAATGTATAATGTATGACCGCAAGATTTCCCCATGATAATGCAACAGATGCAAACATCATAAAATGTAATTACGTTTCCCTAAGCTCATGACACTAAAGCTCGACATGTATGAATTGCAATATAAATTGCCAACATTTCCCGTGACGATGTTCTAACCCGCAACATCTTATGTCCGACATGGTGTTGTCCGGCAAACCGGCACAGTGAGCATGACTCACCCGAACGGGGATGTCAATCCCAAATAGATCTATTTATAACATTCGCACTCACAACAAGTAATTGACAGTTCATGATAATGGGCTCAGAGGGTTATCGCTACTTAGACAAACACGTAATCATAATGTAAAATGTCCACTTGCGTCCAATTATAAAACATGCATATGTTTCTCACCCTAAAACTTGTAAATCATTAAAATGTAAAACAAGAGGCTATGAACTCACCTCGAGTGAATGAATATCAAGTATATCACAGAAAATGCGTAAGATAAACGCCAAATGCAACTTAATTAATTATAGGTCGTATGAGTACTAAGCACTTTGATTAACTAATACCATATATGATTTTATATAGCTACATCACCATCTAATTGTGTTTATGAAATCATATTTATAAAGTTAAAACGTTTATAAATATCTCATTAGTAAAAACGACGTAATTTTCCTGTTTTAAGCCCGTTTAGTATGTTTTTTACGTCCATGCTTTCGTATTTGAAAGATATATTAAAATATTACATTTTCATATTTTACTATTCATGGACTTTTATAAAATTAATCATCGTAAACCCGTAAATGTCGTATCTTACTCGTTTTAGCTCCGATTTTAGTGATTCTTTCAAGTACGTCTTCGCAATTAAAAGCTCTATCTAATTAATGATGTTTTAAAAATATATCTCTCTGACATGAACAGTAACTTTTATAAAGTTATTTATTATCGTAAACTTGCGAAATTCATAACTCCTTTGTTATTGATCCCAAAATTATGATTCTTAATGTTTTGGAATCCTAAAAATATATACTATCTGAGAAAAATATCCCATTTTATATATCAGAAGCATTTTGTAACTTGTTTTTATAAAATTTCTTTTATAAACCCGTTTATTAACGTATAACTTGTAAACTACGTATCTCCTTCGTTATAAAGTAGATTTTTATGTTTCTTATATGGTTGGAATCCTCATGACATGTAGTATTTTATAAAAATATAAAATAAATACATTTATTTTTGAATTAAAACAGAAAGTTTTGAAGTATTTGATGAAATGTGTTTAAAACTAGTTTTTATAACTTTTTAGCTTAACCACTTTCTTACAAGTCCATTACCACACTTATTATCACATGTCTTACATACTTAGGGGCTTAGTCCATGATTTGTCCATATATTGTCCAAGAATCACAAGATCCAAATGTGTACATACTTATTTGTTCATGACTTTTATATGTACACTTTTTAGGTAACTTGGTTATATATAGTTTTTATACATAAACCACACATGTACAATACTTATACATCCATTATAACATGATATCAACATTCATATGTCATATGTAAAAGTGTACCAAATCACAAGCAAGTGTAAAAATCCAGTTTTACAAGTAAATAAGTTCTTAGATGGTGATTAACTCTACACACATTATATATGCATAAAATCATGAAAGTAAAGAGATTAAGAGTTTTAGGTAACCTTAATATGAAGTGTGATGAAGAACAATGTGATCTAAATCCTTGCTTAGCTACTTAACCCAAGCTTACAACACTTGAAAACCCTAAACCAAATGAAACCCTAATCTTGATTTTCCTTTGTATAGTCCCTTTTAATCAACCAACAAAGCTTCCAATACCCCTAATAATGCCTTGAATATGAACTTAGATCACTTGTATATGTGATAAATAATTTTTGTATGGATTATTGGTGTGGTTTGATGTTGGTCGTGGCATATAAGAAGGAAAAGGGAGAGAATGGTGAAGTTTTTCTTTGTAAAATGAGAGTGTGTGTGTGTTTTACTTACAAGTGCATGACTTATATATGGCTTAGACTAGTCAAAGAGATCATATGGAAGTCTTAAGACATCAAGAGGAATTTAGGGAAAGTCTTTGGTCAAAAAGACATAAGGTTTTATTAGTTGGTGTATGTACATGTACTAGTTGCAATTTTGTGAACTCCTTGTCCCCTATTGTTGTTGTAGCCGTGTGATATGAGATGAAAAAAGGGAGAACATTTTGATTTTTGATATATTGCATAATATCTAGACATTTACTTGCACTTTTTAATATGTAAAGTCTAAATGTAAAAGTATATCTTGTAAGGTGTAGTTTCTAGTTAGTTTATTTAATGTACAATATGACTAACAATGTTAACTTGGGTAAAGTTTAATAAAACTTTGGGTATTGGGTATAAACATGGGTATTTGTTGAAGCATAGAAAAGTTTTGGTGGTTCCGGGTATGTCTAAACGTATTTTATCACGAAATGTAAACGTTTTACGTAACCAATAAAAATAAAATCAACAAAGTTAATAATTATCCTCCAAATAATTACTTAACACTTGCTTGATGTAAACATTTAATTGTTTGATGCCCGTTTACATTGAATGGTAATTTTTAGCTTACGCGATTTAACTTAACGATTACGATTTAACAGCAAACGCGTACAAGACTAAAAATAATTAGCGAAATGATAGACGTCGTAAATGATCCTAAAACATGGGGTGTTATAAACGATGTAGAGTATTGTATAAAGTGGAAGATATCGCCACTTGCCTTGTGGATTATGTAAAAAGTTATGGGATGATTGGGAAGTTGACCGTTATGGCAACGCTAACTTAGGTTGTTGTTTTTTATCGGTGATCAAGACGTTGTAAATAGTCATGTCTTTATCATAGTAATGGTCGAGAAAAGTGTCTAGCAACTTATACTTTAGGCTTAATCTATTTGTTTCTTGATTTTTATTTAACAACAATTTACTTCCCTCTCACCTGATGATTAGCCACTGGTTTTTCGCGAATGAGGATCTATACGAACATGCATGTCTATTCCGTCGTTACAGCCATGTATGCATGTCTCGTACCTCGTTGGTTTACAAATTTTGGTAAAAGTTAGAAGGTTCCTTCCCTATACCATTCTTCATCCTAACCATTGGTTAAATTCGAATAAGGATGTGATTGAACATACACATCTATTCCGTCGTTACGGCCATGTATATGTGCTTCAGCTGCCTTGTTAGGGTGGTACTTCTGGTGAAAGATTGTAGAATGATCAACCGTACGCCTTTCCATGCAAAAACCCTATATTTACCTTTTTAAACTTGTTACTCCTTGGCTTTAGTGGTGGAGATGTGTATCCTTGCCAAGCTTATGATAGAATACTCGTCACGACCGAGCAATTGAGCAAATTACTTATATGTTACCATATAGATTAGTTGAGTAGTTTGAGTGTTTTCGTCTTCCTACTTCGTGAGGTGTTTGGTTGTGTACTTGTAATAGATCAAATAAATGCTTTAACGGAAAATATCCTTAGGGATACATTTTATAAACTTATAATGGCTACTTGAGGACAATTAGGATTCAAGTGGGGGGATATTTGATGACATCAAATAACGTCTATTTTATAGCATCATTTATCCCATGATATTAACTCGTTTTATATAATTATTGCAAAGAATTGTTGCTTAATCGTTTATATTTGAGAATTGCAGTAATTATGGAGTAGTTGGTGAATATTAGCAAAAGGCGCGCATTCTGGAGCTTAAATGAAGATATTTTGAAGATTACTATTCTGAAGACCAATACGCCGTATCCATCAAGGAAGATACGGCGTATCCGTGCCTGCACTCACCAAAGACCACAAAGGAATGAAGCTCAATACGCCGTATCCAGAAGATGTCAATACGCCGTATTGAAGATATAGTATGTGAATATTCTGGAAGATATCAAACGTGGTCCCTACTCCAAGAAACTCCAATACGCCGTATCCAACCCATTGGATACGCCGTATCGAACCGACTTCCAGACCCTATAAATACAAAACTCAAAAACGAGTTTTAAGTGTGCTAAATCATATTCTCGATACCTAAACCATAAAAGTCGATTTTCAGAGGAGAAAAAGAGCAGAAGAGGTCAAGCAACGTTATCAATTCCATAGGAGACAACGTGTAATTCCATATACTTTAGTAATCGTTCAGTTTTTGGTATCATTCGTTAACTCGGTTAGTTTACCTTGGCTAAATAATTGCTCTTGTATTTATTATGACGTTTGAAGGCTAATACCTTCGGGTATTAGCCATTATTATGAAGATTTGAATGTTTGGTATTGTTTATCTTGATTTCTTGATTTATCGTTGAATGCTTGTTTATGTTTATCAATTTATACTTGTTTACACCCTTTTGTATGGGACCTATCATTCAACTGGATCTAGTGATACGGACCAAGTAATTTAGAGTCCGGGATAGCTCTCCATATAGTGATTTATACATCTAGAATCATAGGATCACAAGTATTGTCCTTCTAAATCTGTGTCTAGGATACGCTTCGGGCTTAACTAGTTAATTGGATATTGCCAATGGTTTATTAAACGTGTTGACTAGAAGGTAAACCTAGATAATTCAACAAATAACGTACTGATTCCATTGGATAGTTGGACAAGTGGACTACTAGTGTATAAGTTGCCATTAAGCGGTAAGTGGGTAAAGTATCTATGAGCTAGGGTTTAACAAGATCACGATTGCTTTAATCCATAAGATAGATTATAATCAAAAAATAAGGATGTTTTATGCGGATGCTTTGTTTGTGACAGAATTAATGAGTCTAGGTCTTAGGAAGAAGTCTCGCCTAAGTCTTAAGAATGATATGCCACCTCGAGAGAATAAATCATTGCACTAATAAACAAACCAACGTTCTTATCAAATTAATAATGGTTAATATAGTTTTCTATCGTAAGGCTCAACCGCTCTTTTATATTCTGTCAATTAGCTTGCATGGTTAAAGTGTCTTGAGTTGATTGTAGTCACTGACTAACCTGTGTCAGTCTCTTAGGCTGAAACCCCCCTTTTACCTGTTAGAATTAGGATTAGAACTAACATAGGTTAGCATAGGTTTGACTTAGATTAGAATAAATATAGATTAGATAACCAAAATATAAATAAATTAAGAGATTTAACCTCGCTTCAAGTGTTCGACACCCTACTTACCACGAATCTACCACCGACCGGGTACACTGCCCGTTAAAGTGTTGTTTTTGGTTAAGTCGGTAAAATATAAATTTAAAACTTGAAACATCTTAAATATACACCATACAACGACAGCACATCAATTACATTCAAAGGATGAAGCATTAGATAAATTCAAAGTATTCAAAACTAGAGTTGAATTACAACAAGGGTCCCAAATCAATAGATTTAGCACTGATAGGGGAGGTGAGTACATGGATACTTTGTATTTTTAGTCTGTTAGTATTATCCATGAAACGACTGCCCCTTATACTCCATAACAAATTGGTATATCTGAAAGAAAAAATAAAATACTAAAAGAAATGGTTAATTCCATGTTGTCCTACTCAATACTGAGTCAAGGGTTATGGGGTGAAGCTATGTTAACAGCTTGCTATTTATTAAATAGGGTTCCTAATAAAAGAAACAGGATTGCCCCTTATGAACTCTAGACTAAAAGGAAACCAAACCTGAACTACCTTAGGATTTATGGTTGTAGGGCAGTTGTAAGACTCCCTGATCCAAAGCTAAAAACTTTAGATGAAAGAGGCATTGAATGCATCTTTGTTGGATATGCTGAGCATTCTAGGGCTTTTAGGTTCTATGTCATTGAGCCTAATGATTCAGTTTTAATTAACTTTATAGTTGAATCAAGGGGTGCTATCTATGATGAGAATAGATTCTCATCAGCCCCTAGACCAAGTCTTAAGATTCCTAATGGAACTAAAGACATTGGTGGTTCAGTGGTCCCTGAAGAGGTAACTGAAGAGGTTGTTCAGTAACCTGAACCTGAGCTTAGAAAAAGCAAAAGGAATAGGAATCCAAAGAATTTTGGACCTGAATTTCAATTATATTTAATTGAAGGAACAAGGGATGAAGTCTCTGACCAACACTCCTATTGCTTTAATCTTGAGGATGATCCCAAGACATTTGATGAAGCAATGAAGTCCCAGGATGTTGCTTTCTGAAAAGAAGCAATTAATAATGAGATGGACTCCGTCATGGGCAACAACACTTGTGTCATTAGCTGAAGATTTTACAAAGACTAAGTCTTTTTGCCCAGAACTGGAGGAATCTTCATTAAGTTGATCAACTCCTAAAATTCATTTCTTTTGAGTAGGTATTTGTTCACGGATACACCGATTTACTTTGTTAGAACTATTAAGTCATGTTCCAGTGATTATTGTTCGCTCTTTCAGTTCTTTTCTTAAGTTTTGATTCTCTTTGAGAATTTCAGTGTTTACATAATGCATTGTTAAAAAATCAAGCTTTGCTTGTTTTAGTATTAATAATTGCTCTTTTCATGTGTTCAGTTCTTGAACTAGATCTCTATGTTTTAAATAGAAGATTATTTCTTTGTTCTTCAGCATAATTAAGATCAATACATAAATAATCAATAAAAGTTTTCCTTTCATCATTATCTTCCATTTCAAGAAGAGTGTGTATCTTTCTCGTAAAGATCTTTACCCATTCACTATTTCTAGCACTTTCTTTACCAACAGCAACATTTTCATCATCAGCAAGTGCCATGAGGACTTTCACTTTAACCATTTTGTTGTCATATGATGACACCTCTTCTTCATCCCATTTATAAGCTTCAGCAACAAGACCTTTGTTTTTTACCATTGATGATTTGGGTGCTGAAGTACTTAAACTGAGGAGTGCTAGCTTAGCCTTTACCTTGTTGTATTTGGCCTCAAAGTCTTTTGTAGGCCTCAACTCAGGTTTCTGTTAGGAGGAACTGAATAATCTTGGTTGAGTGTTACCTTGAAAAGGTGATGAGTATGAAGGAACTGGAGTCTTTGAGAAGCAATCTCTTGCAAAGTGACCATTCCTACCACATTTGTGGCATTTTGTTTCATCAGTTGCCTTTACTCCACTGAACCTTTGAGGCCCCTTTTTGAAAAACCTCTTAGACTTAGCCAAGAGAGCTATTTCTTAAAATTCATCTTCCAGGTCATTTAAGTATTCTTGAATGTCTCTTGTGTCCTCTTCATCATCAGGACTATCTTGAAAGTCCTGGAAAATAGAGGTTAAAAAGAAGGCAGTTGACAAGGAGGTTGCAATGGTAAGAGATTTTTTTATTTTCAGTCTCATAAATACTATCAATTAGGTTTTCTTCATATTTGAGTTTACCAAATAGAGCAACAAGCCCAGATTCCTTAACATGGTTAGTGTTTCTAAGACTTTGGCAAAAATTTTGCCACTTCTTTGGCAACCCATTAATGAAACCAGTATTTATTTCAAGCTTTAAAAGTTTGATTCCATCATTTACTAGCTCATTCATTAAAGCTTTATATCTGGTGAAAGTTTGTGTTAGAGTTTTACTTTCTTTAAATTTGAAGGTATTGTAACACAGCTTCAGGTTCATGACCCTACTTTCTTTCACATTAGAGGGGCCCTTATGATATAGTATCAGGTCATCCCG